>WBMY01005406.1:47152-83124 GCA_013397315.1 Donacobius atricapilla | reverse complement strand
TTTGCATTTCATGCTATATTTTAAGAAATATGTATCATATATCACTTGTTAATGGTTTCTGTGGGAGGAGATGAGTAATTAAGGACTTGTGAAATGGGGGCAGGGTACGTTTTTATAACTGATAACATAAGCTCACAGGATGGCTGCAGTTCAACAAAGGGCTTAGCTTGCTCTGTTCTATAAATAAGCACAGGAAATTAGATTAAAAATTTAAAATTAGATTGCCAAGATTTTCAGAAGTGACCATAGGATCTGTGTGTCTTGCTTTGGGACCCCCCACTACGAAGTCTTTTTTAGAATCCTCATGTCTGACACCTTTTGAAAATATNCAGGCTTGTAACTACAGTTTGTGACTATGTTGTGAGATTCAAGGGTACCCTCCAAAGCCCTTGGAAAGCTCAGACTGTATTTGGATTTGGTATTGTTATAGAACCTGAGCACACCACTCCATCTGGCTACTGTTTGGTTTCCAACAGAAGAAAAGTGGAGGCCAAGAAAGACATGTGTGGATGATGTGGATAACATGGAAATTTTCAAAGTACACCTTACCTTGACACATGGACTATATTTACTACAACAGACCTCATTTTTAAGAAAGCCTGGAAAATGGTCTATACAGTTTTCTCTTTTGCAGGATGAGATTTGGGAAGATCATGGGCATGTATCTGCATTACATTTTTAAAAGAGAATGAAACACATACTCCAGAGAATGAAACTTTATTCCCCTTTTCTTAAACTCTGAAGTATCTTTTCACTCAGTACTATTTCATTGATTTAGTTGTTTATGAAACAATACAGTAAAAAACAGTGTTGAGGAGCAAATGTCCTAATATGTGCTAGACATGAACTGAGCATAAATTAATGTTAGTAACATATATAAAGCAGAAACAATGAAAAGGGCTGAACTTAAGGCTGAATTTTTCTTCTGCTGTTTGAACCATTCCTACTGTCATTACCATTTCAAATACAGGTCCTTACAGAACTGCAACACCTAAAACCTTATCTAGTACCCACATTTGAACATTGCACAGGGAAGACAGCTACATGAACAAATATTTCATGAAAGAGAAATCTTAAAATTCTTATCAAGAAGACTGCCAACTGCTTAAAAATGGAGATTGAAAATTTTATCCTCAATTTTCTTGAATAATAAGCCTGTGTAAAATGATTTGGGACACCTGAACAAAAATGATAGATGGACAACTATTGCAGTTGTATTTGGAAACAATTTAGATGAGCCAACTGGTGAGTATGGTTTTTGCTGTTCTGGTCATATGGAGGGCAGGAACAAACATTTGTGGATAAGAGTTAAAATTTTTAAGTCTTGTCAAAAAAAAAAAAAAAAAAAAAAAAAGGAAATGCTACATGCCCTTGGAAATTGCCCTCACACTTCTAACCCACTATATGAAATTGGTCTGAGAAAAAATGTGAGGTAGGTTTGTCACCAAGAATAAAGTGTGTCCTGAACTGGCAACACTTCCTTTTCTTTCTCTCTTCTGTCCCTAATAGACAGATATACAAATTACAAATTACAGTACCAAAACTAAATGTCCAAACAGCACCTGGCATGAGTCTGCATGTTGTCTAATTCCACTCCTGTGACGCTCCATGTAAAACTGTATTGATGGCACCATACATTGGCTAAGTCCACACAGCTACTCCTTCTGCCAGTCCTACCATGTCTTACAGAGATCAACTTACAGATCTTGCTTTTATTTATGAAATTAATGTAGTGTTTGGAGGGCAAATTCTGTTTAAGGGAACAGTTGAACTCTATTAACAGCTTTGAAGGTGGGAGGGAAATAGCAGAAAAAGCCTCATTTACTTTGATGATGCTCTCACTGCTCAGCCAAAATGTAGGAAATGCAGCTCCCAATGCTGTTCAGAGACAATCTGAATGATTTTGTTGGTATTTTGATGCAAGAGGAGATAAAGACTCAGAACAAATTCATTGTGTGGAGGAGGAACTGCACAACAACGAATCTTTTTCCTCAGCTACCGAATCTTAAAGGCAAAGTTCCTTTGTGTGTATCTCTACACCATAACTCATCCAACAGTTATATTGTATGCTAGATATATAAGCAGGATATTTCAGTCAGTATTCTAAAGTCTTCCTGTAAAACCTGTTTGTTTGCTACATGTCTGTACAGCAGTTTCAATCTAGGAGGCAAATAAGTAAGTAAAATAATGTCTTTAATTTGCTAAAACAATTATTATGCAAAATAGATTTTGTTTTTCAAGAACAGTAGACGACTGTTTTCTTATACAACATATTAAGGTTTACATTCTCAAAGGGTTTTCTGGACTCAGATCCCAAAAACAAGTAAAGTGGTGTACTGTAAGCTAAAATGGAAGTATTTTTGCTGTTACTAAAAAAATAATGAAACAAAGTATTTTTGTCTTGTGTCACTTCTCAGATTTGAACATAAAGGCACAAAAAAAAATCTGATTTTTATTAGCACACAGTAAAATAAAACCTTACCATTTGTGGTGAACTTAGAAATCATTTGGAAATGATGCAATTGAATATAATTTAGATCCAGTAGATAAAGATGAAGAAGAAATATAACAAATGCAGAAACTACTACATTTGACAATGCATCATATGCCATCATGTCTTAGTGTTGACTCAGTTACCCTTGACATCTATGGAAGCTGGTTTTCAGTATCTCCCAAAGGTTGAACTCCAAGAAGATAGAGAACAGGCAGTCAACAGAAGAAGAAAGAAGAGATATTGACAAAGCAGTTCTGCCAAAATATTACTTTGTTACCTTTTTAGTTGAAAAAAAAAAAAGGGGTAACTTTCTCCCAGTGGAGAGCACTGAGATGAATCTACACAGAAAATAAACAAATCATTAAAAGGG
Organism: Donacobius atricapilla; assembly: GCA_013397315.1. Classification (NCBI taxonomy): domain Eukaryota; kingdom Metazoa; phylum Chordata; class Aves; order Passeriformes; family Mimidae; genus Donacobius; species Donacobius atricapilla. The sequence goes on along the minus strand of WBMY01005406.1, from coordinate 80,260 downwards.
CACATCTAGATGCTATAAACTCTTACATCTTTGACTGCTGACTCTCCTGCATTCTAATCTAGAGCTGGGGCTGTCTCCTCACAGGCATGTGTTGAACTTCCAGGAGGGGTAAATCACAGAAATCAAATCTCTCACTTCTACACATTATTATATTAAAAAATATGGATATAGGCAAGCGCATCTCTTACTGCTTCTTTCTGTGTTTCATGTATGATGCACAGTTGTCAGTGGGGATCCTGGTGCCTGTCTGCTGAAACACACCTTTCAGGAGACAGGGGTGATAGGATGGTTGCTTTATAAATCCCAAGTTCTCTTAGTCACAAGCTGGACATTGTCATGCTCTGCTCAGCCCAAGCAGCTGTACTTTGGGATATGCATAGTACCAGACTAAGACATAGCTAAGAAATTTGCAGTAGTAATGACATTATTAGTAGAAAGCAAGGTGTCTACATATTTCATCCTAATTCTGGATGATTCTCTTGGATTTAGGTGCTGAAATACTTTTTTTGAACATATTTGTAGAGCCTTATTGTTTCTGTTTCAGAACTAATCATATTTATCTTATTTATTATGTAGTCTTTTTTGTGAATATGAAGTTTTAAATAATTTCCCCCTGACATGTTCCTAGGAAACTACTAATTTCTACATATCTGCTTTCTGACCCCATATAATAACTATGATATCGATCCAGCAACTGCTGCTCCAAGGTTCCTGAGAAGAGGAAACTCTGCCACATATTTCAGCAAATAAGTCATTTAAGGTGCAGGAGAAAAGAGAGTGCAATAATTTATACAGATCTTTACTTCATTTTTTCCTTTACACAATAGAAATTAATTAATTTTGCTAGTTGTTGACGATTATTCATATTGCATTTCTGGTGATTTTGGATTCATTAACTAATATACAGATTCAAGAGCTGTGTAAAATTAAATTGGAATATAAACAAAATAAGCAATCCAGAATAATATCATACCATATAAAGATGACTAAATAGTGATACTATCAGAGTACAAACAAATATATTTTGGTAGTGTTTTTAATTTCTCTCAGAAAATAATAAATAGTAATATTTTCTCATTCACTTTTCTTTCTGGGAAGTGATAACGGCATTGTTCAAGAGAGGAATCTGTAGTGTCAGCCCTTTCCCATTTGCCCAGGAGCCTCAGGCAAGTAAATGGTTAAGTAAAAAGCAAAAAGGCTTGGAACTGTTAATGGAAGCAACTATAAACTTTGGATGTACAAACTATTTCCACATAGTGCTATCTCAGTCTTCTTTTTTTCTTTTTTTTTTGTACACACAAGGTACACTTGCTGTTCTCCATTACAAATTAGCAAAATGTTCTTTTCCTAACTGTATTATTTTACTGGATAGTGTACAAACTAATAGTTGTACATAGTGTTTCTCATATTCTTTCTCAAATTTGAGCTGATTATTAAAACAATATTAAGGTTACCCTGTCTCTGTATAAGCTGTCATTTCAGCTAACATCACCAACAATGCATTTTTTCTTCACTGTAATTGTTTTAGGCATGACTATTTTCTCATTGCATGCAGCTACTCTTGCTTATTAGAAATAATATGTGCTGTATTTAGATACAAACCTATTCATAAAATACTTCCTTGGAAATATTTAATTTAGAATTAGTTAAGTGATGGTTTGGTAAAAAGGAAAGTCTGGATTTATTATTTACCAAGTAAAACCACCATAGAAATATTTCATGCTTTTACGATTATTCCACATTTAAGACGGAATGATTAGTTCATTTCAAACTACTGTTATTTCAAGAGCATTTTCTGATTCCTGGTCTGTTACTACCGATTTTTTTTTCTAGAAAAAAGACTAGACTTTTCCCTAGACTTAGCAAGATTTGTATCGAGCATAACATTTTGTTACTACTAGGCTGAGTGATCAGCAGCCAGACATTGGACCAGGATCTCATTTCCTGTTTTCTGCAGGTGTCTATTGACATATAGGAAGCAATTTCTTCGTGGCAGTCAAATTATTTTACTTGGTTTGGATGGACAATCTTGTTGACTGGTTTCCTTGACACTGACATGAATCAATAAGGACACAATCCATTCTATGTTCATGAAGCTGAGGTGGCCATCACAGTAAACTGCTTATTATGCATTACCACTTACACTTAAATGTGAGAAAGGAGAGACAATGTCTTGTAGTTTCAGATTCCAAGCTATGTAACAAACTCGGACTCCTGGTTCCAAGAACCTAAGGATCATAAATCTTGCATGCAAAATATCATGCTAGTGTTTTCAGGGCGTAACACCTGTTAAAATTGACACAAATTAAATCAACATGTGGACACTGTTAGAGGTTTTGGTATAATAAATCCTAGGACCCTTTTGTTCATGCTTTAATAACTTACGTTTTCACTTAGGCTGAAGTTTCTTTACCATCAATTTAATTTATTGCTTATTTTTCTCTCATTTTTATGCGCTACATATACAATATCTTCTCCAGTATCTTACCTTTAAATTAATTTGTTGCTTCCAACAACTTGTTGTCTCACCTTAGTTTCTGCCAGGTCTACATGAGACTCTAATAGCTAAATAATTTCCTTTTTTGCTCTTTTGTTTTACACCTTCTAGGTTTACACATTGGAAACATTTTTTCTTGCTTCTTAGTATCCAGAGGCTTCTAATCAAGTACTCCTGAAACTGTTGTGTCCTTCAGTTTAACTGCTTGACTTGGTTAGCTTTACCTTGAAGACTTTCAATCCTCAATGGCTTTTCAAGGTATAAATTAAATGTTTCACCTGAAATTGGATTGAACATAGATGCTTTCAATACCTTTGCTCATTATCTGTTAAATATGTTCATTAATCAACATTTCCTATTTTAAATAAAAATGTATTATTCTGACACTTGTGATTATGGTCTCCTAGCAACTTTCTCCAACCTGTCCTTTTCATTTCTATGGTCTAAGGCCAGAAAGGAGTGAAGATAACCCTAATTCTGCATGTGGTTTAATCCTTTTCTCCATGTGGTATAACTCAAATTTGTTAAAGGAGCTGATATCTGTAATTTCATTAGACTAATGATAAAGTACAGTATTAAATTTCTATTCTGTGTGTCAGTGTAACCTACATCAGAGAAAGAAAAATCTTTTCCCACATATTCACTTGGAACCTGCAGTTAGCAGGCTGATTGTTTTTCACACAGAAAACTCCAGCAAGGCATCTTAAAGGAAAAACTTAATTCAATAGGTTTTTTCAATACCTCAGTAAGAATCAACTTCTTTTCATTTTACATGCTGCTCTCCTCAATCCAAGTGGCTGCATGAGGTAAATTTTCTTGTCCCCAGTTGCCAAGTGCCTTGTCGCTTTTCAAGTCCTCCTTAAGCTTTTCTCTGAAATTACTTCCTCTTCTTTTTATGTCCATATATCTATAGGGGTTTTTTTGTTTTTGTTTTTTGTCTCCTGGAACATATTTTCATGTCCTGTCACAGCTCGTTCTTACAAAATTGTGAAAGCTCTTCTCCTTAGGTGCCTGATCTTACAGTCTCTGGCACCCTGTGGAACAGCTGCACAGCTTTCAGAAGAGGGAAGTCTAATTCTGCAACCATAGGTCTTCAAAAAATCGTTATAAACCACCATATATCTTTATATATGTAAAAACTTACATATAAAGAAACCCATTCTTCCTTGCTATCAGGGTGTAATTTCTCATTTTTCAGCACACTAGAATTTAGGGCTGAACAGATCTCTTTGTGCTGGTTTGCACTTACTCCATAGCTCCATCTTCATGGATACACAAGGAGAAAGCATGACTAATGACAACATCAGTGTTCATCCTTTCTGTGTAAACCAAAGCTGAAATTAAGCATCTGATCCTGTTCTTGCATTTAAATTTGCTAGTCATCCATATTGTTTACAACACAATTTAATGCAGACATGCAGGAAAAATTCTGTAGATTTTTGAAGGAGTCAGAGCCTGCACATGCTCAAGGCTTTAGTATGGGCTCAAGCTTTTGTTTCTATAATCTGTGTAGGGAAAATACAGGTAGCTTGAGTGCACTGTCCTCTAGGAGGTACGACAAATTCAGTTTTATTTTGTTGAGACAGTCAACATCCTGGTCCTCTGCAGTTTGGAGCCAGATATAAGTTTAGAAAGAGCCGATGAGACAGGCTCTTAAGTCATGCTTAAACCCAGTCTATGCTTTGCCCTGTTGTCCTTGCAGAGAAAGAACTTGAATGGGAATGAAGAGATTATTTCTGTAGCATTGTTTTTAAGAAATCAAGGATTCTAGCCTGGAAACATGGGCACCAGCAGTTTGAGCTCCTTTGCTTATTCTAACAGTCACAGGAGGGAAACCATTCAAGGATTCTGCCTGGGAAATATATGAACTGGAGAAGCAATAAAGAAGTAGAGAGCATACTGGGGCACCCACAGATACTTCTGCAGCACCTGTGATGTAAAAGTTGAAACTGATGCTGCTTCTATGACTCTCTAATTCTACTGATATTTTTTTTTTTTTTTTTTTTTTTTTTTTTTTTTTTTTTTTTTTTTTGTATGGGGGAGGTGGTTAACGGAAGAAGGCAGCATCCATCTAGTCTGTTTTTATCTACTATTGAGCTCGGTGACACTGAACAATCTGAGAATACTAGCATTACATGGAGAATACATACCATGTGAAATGCATTAGAAATGACTTGGAAATAAACCTCTGTGGTTTACAGATACAAATAGACTCAGTTGAGCTCATGCATTCAAAGCCATCTTCTTATGATGGGTAGTGAATTTACTAACATAGATGAGAACCTTGTATACTGGCCAGAGTACCAAAAACCTCAGGTCCAGATAAGTTTATAGTTTTCAGGTATAGGTATAACAAAGCTGGTAAATGTTGAACTCCTGAATCTGATCTGGTCAACAAAATATCAGTCGAGATCCGTATTTTCCTGTTTTCTCAGACTTTCAACAAAGGTTTCGTCTTTAGGACTTTCATCATTCATTTTCAACATCAAATTACATACTATGTTGTTTTGGATACAGGTACAAGATAAGGCACTGAGAAAGTGCTCGTTGAAAAACATTCAATCATTTACCAGCACTTCTGGATAACCAGGGAGGTCTCTGTTCAGTGGAGGTTGGCAAATGTGAGTCATCTCCATAAGGGACAGAAAAAGGACCTGGGAACTACAGGTCTGTCAGCCTGATCTGAATGCCAAGGAAGATCATGGAGCTGATCATCATGAGTGCCACCACACGGCATGTGCATGGCAATCAGAGCATCCAGCATTTGTAAAAGGCAGGTCCTGCTTGACCTCATCCTACCTGCTGATGCAGCCTCACCTCAAGTCCCGTGTGTAGTTTTGGGTGCCACAATGTAAGAAAGACATTACACTGTTACAGAGTGTCCAAAGGAGGGCAACAAAGGTGGTGAAGGGCCTTGGGGAGTAGCTGAGATTACTTGGCCTGCTTAGCCTGGAGAAGATGACACTGAAGGGAGTTAAGGGACAGTCACCATCTCCTCTCTGGTGCCAAGTGACAGAAAGCTGAATCTGAGCCAGCAGTGTCCCTGGCTGACCAAGAAGGCCAATGCCATCCTGGCTTATAGCAGCAAGAATGTGGCCAGGAGGACAAGGGCAGTGATCATTCCCCTGTATTTGGAACTGGTGAAGCCTTACCTCAAGTCTCGTGTTCAGTTTGGGGCCCTTCACTACAAAAAAAAGAGGTGCTGGAGCGTGTCCAGAGAAAGGCAACGAGGCTGGTGAGGAGTCTGGAGCACAAGTCCTATCAGGAGGAGCTGAGAGAGCTGGGGGTGTTTAGCCTGAGGAATAGGAAACTCAGAGGGGACCCTTTTGATCTCTACGACTCCCTGAAAGGAAGCTGTGGTGAGGTGGGGGGCGGGGTAGTTTCTTTGCCTGAACAACAAGAGATAGGGTAAGAGAAACTGGCCTCACATTGCACCAGAGGACGCTTAGATAGCGTATTAGGATAAACTTCTTTATGGAAAATGTTGTCAAGTGTTGGAAGGGGCTGCCCAGGGAAGTGGTTGAGTCATCATCCTGGAGGCCTATAAAAGATCTGTAGACCTGGTACTTGGGGACATGGTTTGGTGGTGCACTTGACAGTGCTAGGGCAATGGTTGGATTTGATGATCTTAGGGGTCTTTTACAAATTAAACAATTTTTTGATTCTATGATTCTAGATGGGATCTTGCTGGTTTTAGCTCATGGATTCACACGTTTGGAGGAATGTTCTCTCTATGCTATGTTAATAGTAACAATGGGGAAAACAAAATGGGAAATAGAAGACTTACAGCAAGACTTAAGGCTGTGCAGATCATTTACCTGCTGACTTAATCTGTGCATTTTGCTACTATCAGCTTCTACTCTAACGGCTAAATTCAACCTCATCTTGGAGATATCAATAAAATGAATTCCTCCTTCTGGAAAAAAAAAAAAGTCTTTCTGGTCCCTGCTGCTTGCCAGCTACTATTCTGGTTTCTCTGCTTCAAACTTTCTCCAAACCTTTTCACTTTCATCTAATATATTCCTTTGTCTCCTTTCCTCCTTCAGCTATCAGAATTGAATTTTGTATCTACATAAGTTAATACAGTGGAAATATAGTGGGGTGGATTCTATATGTTATACCAAATAGAATTAAACAAAATTGCACACACTTGCAAGAACTAGTTTTTAGGTCTATCCTTTATTTCTGGCTCATTGTGAAAAACAGAATTGAATTAACCAGTTAATTACTGGTTCTTAGAAAAATATTTTTTTTTAAAGGGAAAAGGCAAATTTGTTAGACAATGAAAATTAGTGGCTGATTACTATGGGAAATTTCTATATTTTGAAGTATTAAACAAGAAGGAAAGAATGGAAGAAAAGAATGAAAAAAGCAAGAAGAAATGAAGGAGAAGAGAAAGAATGAAGAAAAGAAGGAGAGACAACTATGTAACCCAGTTACATTTTGTTTAACCTCAAAGGAAGATTTTGCTCTCCTGCAAGTTATTCACTTATGTGCTTGCTATGAAATCAGCATTGTGAGTAAGTTGATAGCCTGTACAGGGAAGGAAAGAATGGCAAGCTGATTACTTTATGGTTATTTCACAAAACTGATGAGACAGCAAATGATATTCAATCCTATTAAAAAGACTAAGCACGGCCTTTTTTTCTACCCTTAAAAAAAAAAATCCTACATTCCTTGTGCTGGGATTGGATGATATGATTCTACAATTCAGGGAGTCTGCAGAACATCTGCAATGAAATTGGTTTTCTGTGGAAAACTGATGAATCACTTACTGCCAATGACTGGAAGGAAAAGTACTTGTTTATGCCCTTATGTAATGAATTTTTATGAGGTGAAGTTTGCTGTTTATATAAAAAAATATACTTTCAGTTGCTACAGATGTAAAATAATAGAATTCAGAATTTAGACCACCACATTACTGAAAAGGCAGTCACTAACAAAATATCATCATCTACTTGCAAAATACCAAAAAGGGGCTTTTACTTCTGTAACGGAATTTAAATTTCTATCCATTCCATAAAGTCTTCCAAGAGAAGGAAGGGAAGAAAAAAAGGGAAGAAAAAAAAAAAAAAAAAGGAGCAAGGACAATATTAACACTTTTGTTGACATATTTTAAAATAAAATGAGTACATTTACAAAAAAAATACATTCTCTGCTTCAAAAAGTAGATCTAAAACATCATGCTCTTGAGCAGTTTCTGAAAAAGCAAGCAGTGTCTCTCCATAATAATGGAAAATCAATTACATGCTTTTCCTTAAATGTCCCCCAACAACCTCTTTAAGGCATGAGTTAATCTTTAAAGCATGAGTTAAATAGCTTAAGTGTAAGAACTGACCATTTCACTGTGAAAAAATACTTCTCCCAATCATATGTATCTTAAGAGAGTTTTATGCTCACCAATTAATTAGTGGAGCTAATTTTAAGAATTAACCAAACTGTTTTATACTTACATTCAGCAAGAGTTGAGTTTGATTGCTGCAATCTTTTAATTTCTTTTAGAATCTTGAGACATTTCAGTAAAGTATTTCACAACTTGAATGTTATTTCTTTTTTGATCCTGCCATGTATTTCCAGGAATAGCTGTAGGTGATTCAAAATCTGCAGATATCTATTCTTAATGACTACTGCCTTTTGCATTTCTGCAATAAAAGCTGTTTTGCTCTGTATGTGAAAAAAATTCAAGTGTCATTTTCTTCATACATCTAATCTCCATGTCATATCTATACTGGTTCTGCAAGTATGGATAATGCACCAGTTTTTCTTGGATCAACTTATATTTTTATGAAGTTGGGTTTTTGTGGCGCTAAGCAATGATGCAATCAATGAGCAACCCGCACCTTTTTGTGCCTTGCCACTCTACTACCTTTGAAGCTGCAGGTCCATCTATACCTTCTACAACGGCTGGTTTGCTTAAACCTGGAGACAACCGGCCAAACACAACTGAACTGCTACCCTATTTCCCACAATGTATGTAGTAGAAGCTGTGCCCCTTGGCTAATCACTCACCTCATGCTTGCATCTGCAGCATGCTCTGGTCATTCAAGCACTGCTTTTGGAGAAGAAATAACACACACCACATAGGACCATTTTGTCCTCTGAATATGGAATGAAAGGCAGCAAGTGCAGTTTTTGCATACAACAGGCCCTCTGAAATCCTCATGTTGTTTAGCCTGCAGCCACATTCCTCTAGAGCTCTGATTCTTGTGTAGAGCACCTGCCTCCAGTTTTGCCCTATTCTTACCCTTTTTTTGTTTTAATACAGAATAAATCATGGTTAGGCTGTTATTTTTGGTAGTGTAGCAGTCATGGACATGTCGAAGCCTACTATCTGATAGATAGGAGATGAATGGCAGCACATGGGCCAACTTTATCATCCTTTGCACCAGTTTTTTCTCTTAGGAGACCCAAGATCAGAGGTATGCAACTAAGGATTTTGTATCTATTCAAAACTGCCTGCAAGACATAGAACTACCTGCATCAGCTGTTGCACAAGTCTGTCCACAATTCTTATCTGAAATAGATCTGCATTTTTGTATGCAGATCAACAGACAGTTTAGGAATTCTAAAACCCCAGGTGTGCTCTAAGGAACAGAAAAGATGACTAGTTCACTTTAGCAGATGCTCTACAAACATGCCTGCACGTTTGTGATTCATCTAGTGCCAGCCTGAGAGGGATTCTGCCCACAAATGTCTTTTTCTTGAATGGTATTTGGCCACTTTACCATGCTTGTACCAGCTCCTCACTTTGGAAGTGGACTCCCCTGGCAGAAACTGAAGACTGGTAACAATTTAGGTGGATGTTTTAATGTTGTCAGCATGTAAAACTATCTTGGCAGGCTGAAGGCAGGCAGCTGTAATCTAGTCAACAAGTTCTACTAAGAGTTCCTCTGGGGAATAAGTAAAGGGTTGAAGTACCATTTTGAAACTGCTTCTGCTGTTTTGGTTGTATGCACTGTGACTTGCAGCAGCTCAGGCTACCATACTGTATTAAAAGCAAATGACTATCAGTTTTATTATTTGTCATGGCAGCAAGCACAACCCTATCCTGTGCCCAGTCATATTATGCCACAATATTCTCTTCAGTACAAGGCAACACAGCTTCCTAGCAAACACACAGTGAAGTCTAACAGCTATGACTAATCTGCTCAAAAGAAGAAATGTGAAAAAGATAATTTGCTAAAACCTAAAACTGAAGAAAGTTTTAAAGAGAAGTCTAAACTAGTTTCTCACTTTGCAATTTAGTCTTATAAATGGCAAAGCATGAAGCCACCCACTGAGTAAGAAATAACTACCCTTTCAGAAAAACTCTTAAGAAAAGGCAAACTTCAGAACCTCCTGTTAAAAAGTATCATTTATTTGTCAACTTGGTTATCTTAAGAATGACACATCCCAGAAAACAATTGCATTAGTATTCTCAAATAGGAACATTATAATAGATTGTATTTAGCAAATAGATATCTTTCATCTTTCTTCACATCATCTCTCCTTACTGATGCTGAGATCATTCTTGTCCATCATATCTCACAAAAAATATATATTTCCAGGTAAGGCAGAAATCAAATACTATTCCTCCCATTTCTTTTAAATAAACTCCTGCTTTAAAGTCTTCTATAAAAATACTTTTATAAGACCTCCCTTAAAACATACAGAGTATATGGAATGGTGATGGTTTGTGGAAGCAAAAATCAGTATTCTCTGATTTCTTTCATCAGAATCCCTCCTGAATCACATCTTGTGGCAACTAGTAATTCTCATTCAAATGAGGAAATGTAAAGTTTTCTAGTACATTTATAAATGTAATTAGTCTGTTTCATTTATGCCTTTTTTTTTTTTGATAATGAAAATGTTAAAGTAGCACATAAAGTCAACACAACACAAAGAAAACTGGTAATACAAGGCTGTAACTCCTATCCAAGACTGAATAGAAGTTCTCGTCCTTTCGTTTCCTTAAATTCTAAGCATTTATCTTTTTCACTGATGCACATATACCATTAGAATGTATTCACAAGTACATTCTAATGGTAGCTGAACACTAAACCCCTTTTGTTTAAAGATAAACATTCCAAAACAAATTTTATTCCTTCTACTGCAGGATGTAGGACCAGATGTAGCAGTCCTTTCTTAAAGTAGAGTTTAAACCTGAAAAATATAATGCTTACGAGGACAAATTATCAAGGTAATTAATAGGTAAAACTAATTATCCTCTGATTAGTCTACAAACTATCTGATTTTTTTCTGTAATATCTTTAACTAAGACTCTTCTGCAGCTTATAGATCACAGGACACAACAAAACAGAATTAAAATATTAAAAAAGTATATATTTAACTTTAAAGTGCTTCAGGAAACTGCTGAATATTGATTTTGAAGTACTAAAAAGATAAGCTGGTAGCAAACAGTTTTTCAATATTCAAGCTGGATCCCTGGTCTCAATCTCAGCTGCAACTACAACTGGGCAAAGGTTTCACCATATGGGAGATTAAAAAAACTGCATCTGACATAAACAACCAGTCTTTTTCCAAACCAGCTACTTCTGTGAGATGCTTGGTACCTGCTTACTTGCATGGAAAATAAAAAGAACTAAACCCCCACCTTAAGATCTAGGACCTTCGGGTAACAAAAACTGTTTATGCCACAAGACACTGACTTTATGAACTTTGTTAATGCTGTGGGCTACAAACCCAACACAGTGATGAGGATGTGCTACAGAAGTAGAACAACGCTTTGCTATAATAAGTCAGCATAAGTTAAGTATTAAAAGGTTAATTCCAGAAAAAAAAAACGAACAGTAAAGTGCAATATAGCAGAGCCAGCAGAAAACAGCTGTACAACTGAGGCACTAAACTGCTTGAAACAGGCTTTGTATTGATAGCGTAGCAGGGATGAAAAACAGAGTACAAACTTGAGCTGCATGAAGCTGCAAGACACAAAACAAACCCCAGGAATTTCATACAGCTTACCCACATCAAACAGCAGGACAGAGGGAAGTGGAATGAAACAGGAAGATGCATTCTTTAACATTCAGGAAAATGAAACATTTCTAAATAGGAAAGAAGCTAACTCCTACATAAGAAGGACACAACACCTAGTAAAGGCTAATACAGAGAATCCATGCTCTTTTGATAAAGTATTGCTCTGAGACTTCAGAATAAATGAAGAATCAACAGCAAACAAAGGTCTGCTATGATTGTAAGTGACTAACACTGGATTTTGGATGCATACAAGTCTTAATTAATAAACATAGTAAAAGACCAAACTACCAAAAATGCTGATGGATGTTTCTGGAGACATTAGATCACCTGGAAATCAGGGTTGCTAATACATTTCTTTGGGAAAACCTATTAAGTGATGTGAAAGGACATTTCATACAACATTCCTTCAGGATCAAGAAGTAACTTCAGGATGCTCTCTCTCCAAATGACTTATCAGCTTTCATACTCCAATAAAAACAGGTTTGCACCTGCTGGTTCCAATTGCAACAGCACTAACAGAAACGTGGCAGGCTGCTAATATACACATTTGACAGCAAAAAATATTGCAGCACAGTATCTGGAAGCACGCGTTCTGAAGTCTCTGTTGACTCAGAACAGTAGCAGAATTAATGAAGTTTTGGGCTGCCCACCTGCTAACTGCATCTAATTACATCAGATGAAAGCATTGCGTGTCACTCTAAAGAGCAAAACATAGAATTGAAGATCTTCAAACAGGCTAGTGGGTTTTTCTAATCAGGATGTAGAATGAAGGAAGTAATAAACCATTTCATAAAAGTAGATCAAAGATACTCAATCAGCTGCTACCCTGCTATTTTTGGGACTATTGATGATTGCCAATCAAGAGCAGAGCCATCAGAAAGTTATTTATTCAATTTAACTGTATGTTTTGGACAATTTAATATTCAAAAGAGGACATAATATATTCTTGTATAATGAGACTCTTCTGGATAAGACTTCCTGTTTAAAAAAGGATTGCAAAGAAAATAATCTTATAAAACCAGGTTGAAGAGTAAATGGATAAAGTGTTAGAACAATTAAAACATTTCAAAACCAACTAAGAAAGCAAATAGTGAAAGCAAAAAGCAGGAAATTACCTACTTTAATGTATTAACCTGCGCATAATTGTGTTTGATCTTCTGAATGGAAGTGAACTCTGAGATTTGGCACCAACCTTGACCACACCAAAAAAACTTGAGTGGCAATTCCTACAGACAGCATTTAGTGAGCAAAGTTTTCTTCACTGTCTCTGGCTCAGAAGAATGTGGGTTACCCTGAACAGCTGCCACATGATGGGTTTCATCCCTCAGCTTCTGAGGGAAGAGGTGGAAGGCAATACATATGTAATTGAAGATCAGAGACATAGTTGCCGGAGAAAATCAGTAGTCATCTCATGAAGGTGTAGATGGTACACTGTCTTGCTTACATTTTTTTAGTGCAATATCATACTGGGAATTCAAATGTAAAATTATTCTTTAGGCATGAAAAGAACATTTCCACCTAGTAGTTAAGCTGGTAATGGCACTGAGTCTGGGTAAGTTAAAGATTGCTAAATCAAAGTTTGCCAAGTGCCTTATTCAGTTGGAATATTCTAAAGTTTGCAAGTAAAAGTTCTTATTGAACCTCCTGAGAATATTCTTGTTTCTCCCACACACTACCCTAGAGTAAATTCAACAACTTTCCCCACAGCTGCCAAGTGGGGTAGGGCATTACAGCATTGTTACTCAATAAAAACCTAAGACCAGTAAAAATACATGTTACAATAAATTACAGAGTCTCCAAAGCCATCTTTAAGCAGTCTGCTTTCAATAATTTCTGAATTCTTCCATTAATCTCTTCAATACATACCATGTACAGTATAAAACTAAATCAACCTCACATCAGACATGCAATTCTGTCATTTCAATTTTATACTTCAATGGCTGAAGATTGTGTACCTCTGAGCCACATTTAGGACATGTAAAATACATATCAAATAAAAAGTTACTTTTAATACAGTAGTAACAAAAAACATGAGGACAGCCTATGGTATGTGGCATGGTAGGCCATTCCCCACATAGTGAACATTCCCTGCAGTGAGCTGCTAATGTGTTTTCACTATTGGAAAGACCTGCGATAGGCAAGCACCAAGAAGAAATTTTTAGTTTAAGTTTCTGTACATTAATGAGCGGTAGCAGATATATCAAAAATTCAGCAAAGCCATGCCATAAGAGCTCCCTGTTCATGTATTCAAATCCTATCTGACGAGCACTTTGCGGCTCACAAAAAACTGACCTAATTCCTAGAATACGTTCTGTAAGTGTTGCAAATGATCCTTTCCGAAGAAAAATCAGAAAATTTAGAAGTCCACAAAGCTTAAGAAGTCCAGATCCCAAACTAATATAGCTCCTAATTTTGCAGAAAGTTTGCTGTTGACGATTGCTAAATAAATCATAACATCTTTCTTCCAACCATCTTCCACCAACAGTGAAAATTAGATACCATAACTTCTGGTGTTTGCTCAGAGGTTGGTACTTCTCTGTCTGAGATAAGTTATTTTTGTACTGAATATTGAGAATAGCCTGTCCCACAGTTGCGTTCTTGGAATAGATAGTGAATTTCCATAATATAAGACATAAAAATGCTTTTACTTCTGGTTCAAAATGAGCCAACACCCCTGGTTTAAATCCATGAAAACAGCTGGTAAACTGGGACCACACTAGTTGTTCCAGGGCTTTGTTTAGTTCAAGAGCATCAAGTTGACTTATTCTAAGCACAGGATTCACACTCTTTTCATTTCCAATGCTGGAGGCCATTTCTTCACCAAAAAACTTCCTAGAAATAAAACACAAATAGATTTTAGTATAATGGAATATATCCTATTTCTATTTTTATTAAAGATAACAAACTTGTAATATACCAGAATAGACAAGAAACAACAAAGTTCTCAGAATACTCTATAAATATGTTATTAATATGTTACAATTCCTTTCAGTAAGCTTAACATTAATATAAAATTAGTATACATTAAAAGTAGTTTAAAATCTCATTTTTAGATGAAATTACACTTGACTATTTCTCACAAACATTTGGTTAACATTTGGTAATAAAAACTGTTTATATCGTCTAGATATTCAGAAAAATCCACAGATTTATATATATATATTAATAAATGTATATATACATTTTAAAAAATTATTGCATAATTATGATATTCAATTGAACCTTAAAATGGATCAGAAAGAAGAACTGTAACACTATATGGTGTTTTATGGAGAAACAGGAAAAATTAACATACCAACCAAAAAATCTGGAAAAGAACAGTGAGGTAGACAAAGTGTTGCCATATGAACACTTCAATTACTACAGCTGAGAGCAAAACCTTAGAAATACTGACAAATTTAAGAATTACATAAAGATAGGGATTAGAATTAAGGTTGGAATGAATAAAATTTTCTCAATAAAGGCAGTGAGTTATTTGGAGAAAAATCATATGAGATTAAAGAAATATTCAGCATTCAGACATAAATTATTATATAGTACTTCACTTAAGCCTGCATATATTTTCTAGAGTGTTTTTGAAAGGTGTGGGATTGTGCTACTTGCATAACATTTCCAGGCAAGATGATTAATATATACAAGCAACTTCAACAAATGTATACTTCTCTTGTTCAAGCATCATAGAGAAAAATAAAAATATTTTTTAAAATGGCTTCTTTTAAATGTTGTTGCATCTGTAAATCTGACTGAGAAATAAATGAAATAAATTGCCGAAGGAAAATACAGGTAACAACTCAATTGTGGGGTAACCAATTTTTGCTTTCTTTTGTCAACAGAAAAACCCCCGCAGTGATTCAGAAGTGTTTTCAGACAGTATGCAACATATGTGACTTTCTAAACCAGATTCTTTGCATAACAGACCTGCAAGGAGTTCACAGCCTTCTGGAGAAAGTATAGGAGGTAGTGCCTCAAATTCTTATTTATAAGAGAAAAATCTTATAAACATACAAGACTACCGTGAGTACAAGATGCTGTAGAGGGTCTTGGTAGCAATGGTTGCTAATGATGCCAAGAATACTAAAAATAAAATCCTTCTAACAAAAAAACCATGTTTGCTTGAACAGAAGACCCCAGAAGTTTTAAAACACAATATAAAAACATCATCTGTAGTTTTCCTACTGTTTTCCGTATTTACAATTATCACTGCAAGGAAATATGATTTTGTCCTTAGTGTATGCTATATAACAGTAGTTTCCAATTAACTAAGACTGCTACACGGGTAGAGCATACAATAGCTCCAGTCAGTGTTTTTTAAACAACTCCTTCCTTATTAGCAGGCAAAACATGGCTGAAGGTAGTATAAGGCCACCTCCTCTGGGCAAACAGCTACAGGGTTCACTGCATGAACCCACACCAGCTGGAAAAAATGGGATACAAAGGCTATATACCAAGCCTGTCTCCCTCACATTTAAGTCTTTTCTGTAGCAGGAACCAAAGCAAACATTTCCCAGTATCATCCAAACAACTTTCCTCCTCTAATTTATGATCAAAGGGTCAATTCAACCCCTACTGGATTTTGCTGCATCACTTCAAAAACTCCAGCACCACTGACCATCCACTCTCCTATCCCTCATCTTTTTACTCCACGATATCATTTTAAGAACCAGAGCCTTTGATAACCATCCCCTCTGGAATCTGTCACTGGTTATCCACTCATAACCCCTTAAAGTCTAATGTCTTCTTCACTTTGTCTTCTACTCATTTCACTTTGTTCTATTTGTTTCAGTGTTCTATATAACTCCCAACACACAAAACCTCCTTTAAAAATGCTAAAGTTATTCAAAAGGGACATCTTATCCAACAACTTCCTTGATCCATCTACTATTTTCCAACATCAATTCAACCATCTTTTCCAACTGTTTTTCATTACTGCAGATGCTATGAGCAATTTCTATTGTAGGTTTCTCATAAATAAGGTAGACTAAATATTTACAAATTTTTTTCCCCTTTATAGCTATATTATCTAAAGAAACCTGAGCAAGTGAAGAATTATTCATCAGGAACTTTCTGACGACAAAGGAAAATGTGTCAAATCCACAGCATTAGTGATGGATCATGAAATACACATGGGCTGGAAGGCCCTATGACAACACACCTGCTTCGAAAAAGAGGATGTGGGGATTCTGACAGGCAGCAACCTGAACACAAGCCATCAGCGCATCCTTGCAGCACATTAGCATGTCTATAGCCAGCAGACTGAAAAACGTGCATATTACCCTCCACTTGGCATTGGCAAGTCTACACCTTGGATAGTAAGTCCAGTTTTGCCTCTTTTCTATGAATAGTACAAAAAAAGTCAACAAACTGGAAAGAGTCCTGTAACTAATACCATCAGGTAACCCCAGGTGCTCATATATGAGAAGAGCTTGAAGGAACTCAGGTTGTTCAGCTTGAAGGATAAGGTAGCTAAGAAGTGGTCCATGAATAATCTTCTACTTGCTAAGGGCTGCAGAGAAGATTAAGTCAAAGTTTTCTGGGAGATGCAATGCAAGAAAGAGAGGGAACTGTGGGTTAAGTCACTGCATGAGAAATTCCAATTGCACCCAAGGAAGCTGGAACCTTTTGTCTACTGAGACTGAAATCTCCAACCTCAGAAATTCTTGAAACTTGACCAAAATGATGTCTGAATCGACCTGTTTTAGCAATTAATTTGTTCCCACTTTTCATACAAGAGTAGACTAAATGTTGTAAAGATCTTCTCTGGGACTTGGAGCTTGACCTTCCCAAGGTCTCACTGCAGAATCGAACTGACATTTTTTTTCATGTCCATCATCCTATGTGGAACTGTATTAGCAGGAAGTAATTTCATTGAATCTGTCACAGCGCACTGGAACTTTGTATACAGAAAATGGGAACCACTTTTGAGACAACATGCCTGAGCAGCACAACTACTGCTTGTTAACCTTTGAAATTTTGCCAAATCCAACAAGTCTTCTCTTAAAAAGAAAACAGAATCAACACCATAGATACTGTTTAATTGTCTCATGTTTAATGTCTCTTCCTGAATTACCAGCTATGAAATTGATTAAAACTTTTAGTCAGGTTTATACAGACTATGGAAAAGGAAGAATACCAAACAACAATAAAGATGCTATCTTTTAAATTATGCTTGAAACATAGCTAGGTTTAAAAAAAAAAAAAAAAGTATTCTCAATTTAAGCAATAAATCTGGGTATTGTTCTGAAGTTCCTTCCTGCTAAGAACATTTAAAGCTTGCTATAGGCCATGGCTGTTAACTGGACCCTGCAAGTTACCTAAAGATTATATCCATATACTTCTGATTTTTATGTGTAAGCACATTTCAGCGTGCTTAGTGTTCTGCTACCCACTATCCATTCTTTTGAATTAAGGTTTTATTGCAATTATAGCACAGATACTTACTTCCCATAGGCAAATATTAAAAGGGACAGTTTGAAATCTGCATTGTCCCATGAAAATGTCTTCAAATGTCCTACGATCTGAATAAGAGCAACAGTTTCTTTGAGAAAAAGCCCTAAATTTTAATCTCAATTTTGCCATGGTAGGAAGTTTCCCTTTAAAATTTACTTCTATACAAAGGAATGTATTTAACGTATGTAAAAAAAAAAAATCAGAACTGTATTGGTTTTCAGTTTATATTGTTTTTGCAAACAGTAGTACTACAGTAGAAATAAACAAGAACTATAGTAGCTTAAAACTAGATAAAAAACACACCCTCTAAGTGTTAGGACATTTTTTTGATGTAATTTTTGCATTCTATATTTTCCTGAGCTACATAGAATACAGAGAATGTTTGTTTTCCTCCATGTTCTTTTCATTAAATTCTTTTTGTCAAATTCTTACTGTTTTAACTCTCATTTTAAGTTGCTTAAAACATAAGAACTCAGAATCATAATAAAAAGGACAGGTATCAGCATTCATGTATATAATAAACTCGATCTGTGATGAACCTTTTACATAAATACTCTTTAAGGCATAAAAGACTGGTACTTGTAAGGTTCTCCCTTTACTTAAAACTGTCAAAGATATTGCATAGAAAAAAATATTAATTGCCTGGGTTTAAAAAAAACCAAACCAAAAACCCCTGAAATCTTCTTTTCATAAATAACCTGTTTTGTCTGTTTTGTCTTTTTAAATAAAACAATCCCACTTGTACAGTACAAAAAAAAATTACTGTATATCACTAGGGAAAAAGGAATTTCTTCTGGTACATATTAGTGCTGTTATTGAGCATTGTAGGAATTATGAATGAATATATTTTACTTGGAAACATGTTATTGACAGAAATCTATCAATAGTAATGTGAGTATTGTCAACAGCCTGTCACTATTAATGTAATTATAATTAAGGGGATAACATGGATTTTAGCTATAATACCAAGTAACATCTCCTGCACTGCTGCTATCAATATAAGCATTATTATTGACCTGTTCTGGGACTATCAGTAGGAGATGTATTACCATCAGGCATATTTGTCAATGCATTCTGCCCACAAAAATTCTACATTTAAATTTACAGGTCTGTAAACTTTGCCTGCAGAAATATACAAATCCAAGTAACCTCCTGGGTGCCATTTTTTCCATAGGGCTTTCCTATTGTGGATGAGTAATCAAGGGGTTTCTATCTCAGAGCTACTGCAATCGCATTCCCTGCTTTTCTAGCATAATCATTAGATTACAAATAGACATGTAGGCAGAAGCCTCAAAATAATTTTAAGTATGATCTGTCAAATCAATTTTTGAAAAGCAAAATAAAAACATTTATTAAATTAAAAAACAAAACTTATTCCTAACAGTTGTCGGCCAGTCACTAGTGGTGTCCCCCAGGGATCAGCGCTGGGGCCATGTGGGAGTCGGCCTGACTGGGACGCACACCCACCCTGAGATCAGCAGACTCAAAGATTTGTCACAGCCACCCTCACTGCGACAGGGCCAGTCCAGTCCTGTTTGATCTCTTCTGTGATGATCTGGATGAGGAGATTGAGTCCACCATCAGCAGATTTGCAGACAACATCAAGCTGGGAGCAAGTGTCAATCTGTTGGAGGGTAGGAGGGCTCTGCAAAGGGACCTGGACAGGCCAGACAGATGGGCCCGGTCCAACAACATAAAGTTTAACAAGTCCAAATGCTGAGTCCTGCACTTTGGCCACAACAATCCTCTGCATCACTACAGACTGGGAACAGAGTGGCTGGACAGTGCCCAGGCTGGGGGTACTGCTGACTGAACACAAGCCAGCAGAGTGCCCAGGTGGCCAGAAGCATCCTAGCCTGTAGCGTGGCCAGCAGGAGCAGGAGGTCGTTCTTCCTCGTACCTGGCACTGGTGAGGCCAAACCTTGAGTGCTGTGTCCAGCTCTGGCCCCTCAGTTTAGGAAGGAGACTGAGATGCTCGAGTGTGTCCAGAGGAGGCAACAAGGCTGGTGAGGGGCTTGGAACACAAACCCTGTGAGGAACAACTGAGGGAGCTGGGGTTGTTTAGCCTGGAGAAACAGGCTCAGGGGAGACCTTCTGACTCTCTACAACTGCCTGAAAGGTGGCTGTAGCCAGGTTGGGGTCAGTCTCCTCTCCCAGGCAACCAGTAACAGAATGAGAGGACAGAGTCTTAAACTGTGCCAGGAGAAGTTTAGGTCAGGAAAAAATTCTTCACTAAAAGGGTGATTAGGGACAGGAATCATCTGCCCAGGGAGGTGATGGAGTAAGCATCCCTGGAGGTGTTTAAAAAAAGACTGGACATGGTACTCAGTGCCATGGTTTACTTAATGAGGAGGCGTTAGGCCATAGGTTGGACATAATGTTCAAAGATCTTTTCCAACCTAGCTAATTCTGCGAACTTAAAATTACATCTAGGATGCATAAGTTGCACACCCACTACCTTCACTGAGTTTGTGATTTCATTCTTTTACACAATCTCTTCTATGTAGATAAAACATATAGTCTAACACTGTACTTACAGAGAGATGGAATGGACTACAAGAGATCACCAAATCCTAACACAGCACAAACACAGGCTCAAAAATATATTGACACGTGATTAACTACCAAGAAAGCTAATTCCACAGTTTTTCTAAGTAGTCTGTTCCAGTGTTTGATGACCCTACTAATTACAAAGACCCTTTTTCTCATATTCAGTATAACGCATGTTTAGTGTAAATTGGGATAGTTTTCATTCCATAGCAGAAATCAGGAACAATGAAAAAGAATTTCCATTTTGCTGCACCTCCTCAAGAGCAAAAGGCAGCAAGGCAAGTGAGAGGACCAACTACCCAGAGAAGACTTGCCAAACTAGACACTATCTGCTTTCCTACAACATGCCTGGTAGGATCCTCTAGAAAAACCAATCCAAACCAAAAATCCAAGTAAAATCCACAACAAAACAACTTAACTTTTTTCCCAGCAGCAATTTACCTTGAGATCTAATATATCTTCATGTCTTTTTTATTCTCATTTTTCTATCTGAATAATTATTTTTGGATTAACGTATTTTGAGCTTTTCAAGTTAAATGCTTGCACTGCTTTTCCTCTTGTTGATTTTTACACTTTCCAAACTCACCAAGAGTATTTTGGATTCAGATTCTATGTTTAAAATAAAGGAAAAAAGAAAACTCTAAGTTTTCAACCTCTCTCCAGCTTTTATCATCAGGAACTTTTCTAAGTATGTGTTCTCTTCCATCATCCAACTCACTAATGCCTTTTCATCTTGACAGGGTACAATAGATAATTACTCAGTAACAGCAATCTTTCAACTTGAAGCTGATAACATCAACATCTCATGGAAACAATATTGATATTACGTTTCCCTACTTGGCTCACGTAGGGAAAAAGATTTTATTAAAATCAAGCTGTATTGTACCTCAAGTTTTCCTCTTACTAGACTTGTTTTTCTTATTTAGAAAAATACTGAGGTTTCTTACAAACAGGTCTCACCAAACCATACTGGCTGTTTTACCATCTCTCTTCTACACATCGTTAGATACAAATTAATTGCTAAACTATTTACTCCTGAACCTTTATTTGGAATCAAAACTGACAGTTTCAATAATTCTCTTTACAGAAGAATAAAGAGGCACAAAACCAGATACACACAAACCCATTTTGCTGGCTATTTCCACCCTCTGGGATATTAAATAAATAAATAAAATCAGCAGTGCCTAATTCCTCAATCATTCTAGGATGAATTTTATTAGGATTTGCCACTTGAGCACATCTATATTAAGATTCCTTAGGCTATTCTTTCTGTGCTTTGGTTCCACTCTTATTTCCTGTCTAAGATTAATTTTATGAAAGTAGCAGGTCACAATATATCTCTTTTACAAAGTATGAAGGAAATAATCAGTCTCTGAAAGTCTCTTCCTTGTTCTCCTTTCTTATTTAATAACAGATCTATCTAGGTAATGGACTTATCCCTTCATGCCCCCTCTTACTCAGATTTTTGGACCCTTTCATTGATTTTTTTTTCTTGTGCTTTGTAAATTGAAACTTATTTTGTTCTTCAGAATCATTGATTTTATTCTTACATTCCTATGTGATTCCTTTATATTCACCGCTAATTTCTGCCTGGACAACTCTTCTAATTCCAGGCCATAGAAAATTTCCTAATATAAAGTCCCTTTTAACATTTACTATTATTATTTTAGTTTATTATTATGAACTATCTCAACACAAAAAACAACAGGATATACATTAAAGGCAACAAAATTCTCACCCTTTTCAACAGACTAGATTCTGCCAAGTCCCATCACCGAGATCAATGCTTCCAAGCATGGGGATGCAGTACATAGAGTGGGCATGCTAGCAATCATCTCCTTTTTGGAGATAACACTAACACACAGCTCCTTTTTCCTTCAGGAGCTACAATACATTTCGTATTGTGCATTCAGCATTGTCATACTGGGTGTGTGCAAGAACGGAGGAGCAAGCCATAGCCTTGGTTTACCATGCCTCCTCTGATATTCATTAAGTTAGGGTATCAAAAGATAGCAATGAAAACTACCTTTCTACCCACAAGAATGCTGAGATGATGTGGAGTGTTCTACCTTTTTTTTTTGTGAAAATGCATAGAATTTAACTCTTCTCTTTGGGTACTCTGAATAGCAGAGGATATTTGAGATGTCAATTTAAAACCAATAAATTTTAAAGAAGAGAAATCAAACGATACGTATTCAGTTAATTTTAAAATCTTTCTTTACACCAACTCTTGTAACACAGAACATGGACCCCAACTGCTCAAAGCCTCATGTTTCACCATTAATTCTCATCTCTTTCCTGCTTATCAAGTGCAGAGAGAAATATCCTCAGATCAAAGTGTAATTGGGAGCCCCAACTGTGTTGTCTCTTAATCACTGTAAAATTAACTTATCACTGTATCACTACCTCAAATAACCTTAAAAAGATTGATTTTGTATTACTGTCTGGATTTCTATATACTTCAGACAAATACCTATCATTTTCTAAAGAACATTAATTGATTATTTAACTGTTTGGAGTAACTACTAACACTAATTGAAAAGTCAGTAACACACTGCAATCACAGAAACTATTATTTATTTCTTATATTCCTGGGAGAAAGGACTATTTCTCAAAATAGACGAATTCAAGGTAAACACTGAATAACTGTGTAACAAATCAATCTCATAGATAAAAATAAGAATTTTATTATGGAGGCTAAGTGAACAACTAGTAAATAATCCCAGAATCCTAAATGCTACAGTTACATTTAAGGTCCAAAGACCAAGTACAAGACAAAGATACATTCAAATCGCAGGTTGCTATTCCAATTTTAGCTCAGTAAACTTAAGATTTCACGAATTGAGATACAAGAGATTAGCCACTGCTGAATGCCTGGAGACAGCAAGGAAACATAACGATACCTCATTGATTTATCTTCCATAAACTACCTGCCAGAATCAAAATATTAAAGCTTCAAGTTACAAAATCAAAACCAGCTCAGAAGAGCCAGAATTGATACAACAGTAATGAAGAGGAGCAGGAAAGTGCTGCACTGTTAGAAGTTGTAAAATCAGTCATTTCTGCCAGCATTTGATGGAAACTGAAAATCCCACATCAGTAGAACACATCCCCTCGATGAATGCCAGCAACTAAGACTACTACTGGCCACTCGTAAAGATATTCTGAATGCCAAAAGCTTCTACTGACTTCAGATAAATTTGTCATCAGTCAGCACTCTTAAAAGACAGATTATTAGATCCAAACAATCAGATCTGATAATCACCTCATACCTAATATTTAAAATACCTTTTAAAATTTGTGATGCTAAATTCAAGGCTATAAAACCTCAAAGTACGTTTGTATTTCGCGCAGCATAGAAGCCAGAAACAGCATCATCCTGCCAACTTTTTTGATATGCCTTAATTTTCATTTATTGCAATAAACAGGAAGATAAGCACATAACAAGCTAATGTTCCATCACTATTATTCTTAATCCCATATCCTTTTTCTCTTCCTCCCTCATCTTATTTCCTCTTTTATCATCCTGCTCCTTAGTACATCAAATTACAAATTCATCTCTAAAGGGACGTGTCAGTTCCACTTATAAATTCTCATTCTCTGTTACACTAAATGAAATCTAGCTGTTGTTCCTTTTAAAGCAATCAGTGATAAAAACCCAAAAGTGTAAAAAACAAAGCTGCATTGTAACTTGAAGACTTCCAAAAAACATGGTTAAAAATCCCTTGATCTAGATGCTGAGCAAAATATGTGCCTAGTACACAACACACTCTTTTTTCTTTGGAACTATGTAATGGGAATTATGTGAAGAAATGCCTTACCTTTACTGGTGATGAACTAAAATGGTGAAGAGAGATTAGGTTGAAGTAGTTGAACAGAGTGGCAACTGTGATGGTCAGCTGGGAAGAAACAGCCCCTCGTAAGGAAGGGCAACATCTCTGACTAAACCAGTATCAAGAGGTGTAAAAGCTAAACAAAGTTAAGAATTAAGTTAATAATGTAGGTCTCAACTGCTGATGTGATCAACAAATGACCGTGAGACTCCTGTATTTGAAGACATTTTGGATGTGATAAGAGGTTCTGATAAAAGGATGGCTAAGTAATACTGCAATGTGTGTGCAGCAGTGAAAAGAACGCGAGGCTTAGTAAATGTGCTATCCTTTGTGTAAAGCAGATGAAATATCACCTGCTGGTAGAGGCATGCAGCTCCATTCCAGAATGGTCCAATGACAGAATATGAATGCACAGTTGTGAGCACAGTGAGGGCAGTTATAGCCATAACTCCTCCTTTGCTGGTTACTGTTGCTTTTCAGAAAAGTTGATCTTACATCTCATGGTATATGTAACATCTGCATTTCACTGTTGTAGGGGCACTGTATTTTACATCACCTTATTTGTCAAGCACAGAGTCAATCCCCATTTTATGCATCTTTTCCATGCCCCGCCTTACATTTCTTTCATTCAAAATTACCTAAAAAACAAACAAAAAGTCATCTAACTTAAATTCTCATTTCATAGCTCTGTGTCTCTGTTGTGCTCCTACCTGTCTGATTCATATGAATGGATCACCAGATAAGTATGGAGATGCCAGGATGAAGATTGAGAAGATACATACAAAAGATTCAGAAGCAACACCTGCTCTACATACTTTGATACAATTTACCACAGATGATAGAACCCTGCAATTTTGCATTAAACACTTTATGCTTATCATTTATGAATCACTGCCCAAATTTTATTCCAACTTTCTTCCTTTTTACATACATATGCATACCAACTGCACAGTCATGAATATTCAGCAATATGCAAGTGTAACAATGCTGATCCAAGTACTGCACTGCAGGAACGTAAGGTCCTTTAACCTTTTATTAGAAATACTTATTAGATGAGAATGGTAAAATCTGTCTTAAATGTCAAACTAAGTCATAATTAACCTCTGTCCACATCTCTACCGAAAAGAGGACTATATATAAAAACAATGTTGTTACAGACTGTATATATTTATGATTTGCTAGAATCAATGAAGTCCTGCATCAATAAAAAGACAAGCCTATTCACTCTACGTCTTAAGTTTTGGCTTTGTATTATATGGCATAACTTACGAAGAATTGAATCTAATTATAATAAAGAATCTAATTATAATCTCCACTGGTGTAAGGATAAAGAACAGTACCTTACTTGACATATATGTCGCATTTTTCAGGCTTGCGTTCTATAAAAACCTAAGGTAATGTAACTTTTGACAGCTCCAGTCACTGTGTCCCATTTTCCTTCTACTGTGTATTCTGTCCTTATCTTACAGATAAGCACCAGCACTCATCTGCGTTTTTGCATGTTGAACTGGCAAAAGCCAACCCTATTTAAACTTATTTTTCTGCAGATTTAGTACACAAACAGGTCACCACAGAATCCGTTAAGATACATGCAGTACCAGGAAAACGAACAGGGTCAGGAAAAACAGGTAATTGTGAAACCAACTGCCTTTGAATCTCAGCATCATACTCTTACATCCAGCACCAGTCAACAGCAAGACAGACACTCAAGCCTTTTGCTTGACTTGACTTGAACTGCTCTTTCTGTCTTCAAGCTCAATGTGCTGAATGTGCACGCAGAACACCACAACACTGCAAATACAAGTAATAAAACCTTTAGCTGTGTTTCAAAAATAAAAAGAAAATATTTATTCATACAAGTCCACTGTAGGATTTATTCAGACTCGCAAGTGAGAGGCTACTCTGTTTAAATAAGCTACACTATGTGATTCCTCCCTACTTCAAGCTTTTTTCATTTGATTGTACTTTGAAACGTCTGGCACACACAATGACTGCTAGGGGTGCTTGGAAAATTTGATGTGCTCAGTGTCCCCAGTCCTTGACAATTTTATTACTTGGTAATTACAGGAACTTTAAGCACACAAGGGAAGACTGATACACTTCCACCACACTTCTCCTCAATCCTAAACTTCATTAGCATTTTAGAATCAACTGAATGGTTGCATACATGTATTACAAGTAACAGTTTAGAAGAAGGATAATCATTTCCTTGGTAGGCGGCCTGAGTTGTATGCTCTTACAGCTTCTGAAATCCCTCTGCAATTCCAATGTGTATTTCCCTTCATGATTTAGTTATGCCCCACAGTGTCATGGCAATATATTAATTTCCTATTTAGGAAAAGCTTTTCCTTCTTACCAAACCCCTCTTGTGGTATTTTTTGTCTGCTTCTCTGCCTACAGAATTAATATTACTTTTGAATACTATTAGTTTAATGTATTTTTTCAAGTTTTCTTAGAATTTAAATTTTGATTAACTCCTTTCTTTTCTAGCCCCACTCACAATATTAGCAAGAACCAAGAGTGGAGAAAAGGAGTGTCAGAGACAAGATTTTTAGGAACATTGTTCCCAGGAAGCTACTGATACAAACACAATGAATATCAGCAGCATTCAACCTCCTCCTAAAGGCAAAAAAACCTCCTCAGGTCCTCTCTTGCAGGAAGGAGGAAGAAGTGCCCAGACCCAGTCAGAATCAACCTTGAATCAAGACTTTCACCATTGTTGTAATTCCTCTTCCTTTCTATATTGTGCATGTACTCTTTTTCCTCTGCCTCAAAGCTCCTAATTTCTTTTAATTTCTCCCCTTACTCTGAGAAATCTGTATTTAGTTTCCTTTTCAAATGAGTCTGAAACAAACTTCTGAATTTCTTGTATTCCACCTCCAAACCAAAAAACCCCTACCTCCCTCTCTGAGAGAGGCATGTTACAAACAGACAGCATCCTTTCCTGAAGATTTTTGTGAAGTTTAGACATGAACTGATGATACTTTTAGTTGAAAGTCAGCTGTATGGCTGCAGGAACAACTGAGCTCTTGAAAAAGCTACAGAACAGAGAGCCTTCTCTGTGCATATACAGCACAATCTGACTAGGTGCCTGCATCTTTTTAGCACAACACATTGGTCATTTTTAATATTTTTTTTATTTGCTGCTTTTAATTTTACAGGGAGTGCTATACAGTAGCCGATGTTGACAGCACACTTGTTAGTTAAAATGAGAGAAATAGAAAGGGTGTGACTCTCTTCAGGGGTCTAAATGAAAAAGTATGTATGCTAATAGGTGTCAAAAGGAAAAGAGCCCAACTCTATCTCTAAAAAAAACCAGACCAAGAAAACCCAATAAAACCTCAAAACAGCATAAGCAGCCTGCTTGAAAACACCATACTGAAGTAAACTTCCACAGTCCAAGAGAGGGAACAAGTTGTAGCGGTTCTCCTCATTAACTGCAACAGCAATACAGTGAATGAGACCATTTCCAAGGTACTATCATTTAGGTTGAAAACTTAAATTCACTTTCTGGATGCTCTTTGAAATTGCATGAATTCAGATGCTTTTTCCTAAATAGTTAACATTTGGGAACCAGACCTTGCTAGGAAGAAACTGACATTAGCGTAATTCCACTGAAAGACCGATTTTAATTGACAAAATTATCAACTTCTAACTGCACACATTGCATCATCCAGATCATTAATGGAGATGTTAAACAGGGCTGAACACCGTATTGACCCCTGGGGTACAACAGTAGTTGCCAGCTTCCAACTAGACTTCACACCACTGATTGCCACTCCCTGTGGTCCATCTGTTCTGCATGTTTTATGCTGACCTCACTACTTGCTCACCCAGCCCATACTGCAGCAGCTTCTCCATGAGGATATCCCAGGAGATAACTGCAGAAAGACCTACTGATGCAAGTACCCCTTCCCTTGTTTGCCAAGCCAGTCATTTCATTGTAGAAAATTATCATTTGGTGAAGAATGGCGTCCCCTCGGTAAATCTATGCTGACATTTTCTTTAATGTGTCTTAGAAGGGTCTCCAGGATTAGCTGCTCCATCGCCTTCCATCCCTCTGGGGGATAAAGGTAAGGCTGATGAGGCTGTCGTTCCCTGAGTACTTCTTTCTGCCCTTTTCAAAACAGAAGAAACACTGACTTTCCTCCAGTCTACAGGCACTTCTCCCAGTTCCTCAATATCCCAGTCCTACAATTATTGGGACTGTCCTCACAATGATATCAGCCAGCTCCCTCAGCACACATGGGTTCATTCCCAAAGCGTTGTCTATGTCCTATTACTTAAGTATTCTCTGACCCAAACCTCTTCCAAGTGTACATCTTCCCTGCCCCAGACTTCTCCCTGTGTTCTACAGTTTGTGAAGGTCTTTGCTAGTAGAGATGGAAGCAAAGGCAGCCTGCAGAACCTCAACCACATTGCCTGTTCATTCAGCCATGAGACCAAGTTTTCCCTAGTAGTCCTCCTGCTACTGGTGGATTTACAGAATCAATTCTTGCTTGTTGCCTTTGACATCCCCCACCAGATTCAACTCCACGTAGAGTCTGACTTTCCTAATCGCATCTATGCATGCTCAGACACTGTTTCTATACTGCTCCCAGGTAATCCGTTCCTGCTTCTGCACATTAACTTTTAATGCCTGACTTTTGTGATGAGCTCCTTGTTCATCAATGCACGGCTGCTGGCATTTTATAACTGCTGGGGTGGATTGCTCTTGAGCTCCAAGGAAGTGATCCTTGAGTATCAACCAGCTTTGCTGCATCCCTCCAGGGCCTGACCCAGGGGGATTCTTCCAAGTAGATCCCTGAAGAGGCCAGAGCCCGCTTTCCTAAAACCCAGGGCAATGATCTTACTTTCTTATTCTTAAGCCAGGCTCTCAGAGAAAGCCGGCACTAATAGCACTAACCGACTGAATAAGAAATAGATTACATTAGTTTCTGTCAGAGACCATATAGCTTAAAGGAAACATTGCTAAACTGGCACAAACACAGTGAACTACTTTATTGAAAAAGTTATTACCTAGAGAGTCTTAAAAAAAGCCCTCTCTGCCCAAAAATCATTAAATACCTACAAGGTTAAAGAAGTAAGGTATCAAAAATGTAATATAACATATCTAATTCTTCAGTTAGATTGACATAAATTTAGAATGAATTTATTGGTAATATATGAGGAACATTTCTTATTAAATACAGTGCTATCTTTTAATTCAAACATTTATTCACATTTCTTCTTATTATCTTAATTATTATTATTATAGGAGCATATCATGCTTAGAAGCTAATTCAATGAAATTGTATTTATGTCTGAAACTTATCAGTTAGTGTTAGCTGGACACAGTTTATTTGTTTCTTTACATCTTCTTAATTGTTTCCACTGAATAAATGCAGAAATTCCAAGTGCAACAACAGTGTTGTGGAATTTTTAGAAGTTTTGCAAGAGCAGGCTGTTATAACCAATAGAGAAATAAAACATGGGTAACAAGGTACTTCAATTATAATCTCAAATTGTTGCCTGCTTTTGTCTACTGTTTACTACTAATTTTCCTCGAAGAAGCTCTCCACCTCTTCCCTCCTTCGCTCCCCCCTTCTCTCTGAACCTCATGGCTTTGAAACTACTTTCATATGTTTAAAAAAATAAGAAAAGACATTCCCACTATCTCACATTTTGAACATGAAATGAAATGTTTAGGTTGTTTTTCCCTGCAAGACCATGTGCTTCATTACTACATCCAGCTATATGTTAATACTGGATTCACATATCACCCTCCACACTTTTGATGATTTATATATTGAAGAGTCATTTATTTTACACCATATTCTTGGTATTGATACTATGTGGCCATAAACCTATTTCCCTCCTTCCCAAATATTCTCTAGGTAGTAGTTTTTAGCCATTTTCAAGACTGTCACCTTAAAAGACCATAAACCGAGAAGACAAAATATCTTTCTTGACTTACACCACAGCATTTGATGGCAAAGAACAAATTAAGGTCCTTGGATTAGGAATGGTGTCAGAAACTATCAGAGTACCAAATTACCCTTCCTACTCTATTCTCTGAAGGGTTCAATCAAGTCTTTATAAACTAATAATACCTGCTTGAAAGTTTTAGTTTAATTTTGTTTAGTCTATTACAGGAACATTTACTTCCTACACGTCCTGGATCACCTTAAGTATCAAAACCTTTCTGTGAGTCACTACAGTCTTTAATGAAATTAAACCTACAATCTTAACCTACAGACATAGGTGAGCAATAAAAGACTGTAACAGGAGACAAACAGGGCTGTCAAACAAACAAAAAATCCCCTCCCAAATCTGAACATCTCCTTGCACAGAACAGACATATATCAAGCCTAATCCCTAATACTTTATGAACATGAACTGAGGCATGTTGTTCCAGCTACATGGGAGCCCTCTAATAAGATGGTAGACTCATAATGCATCTGAAGGCCCATTACCTGAAAAATAATTTGAAAGGAAAAAAATCAGAACATTGTAATTTTTAATTTTGTACTACTATACTAAGAGTTCCAAGATTAGCTATGAGCTATGTAAGCATGAACGGATTCAAATACATATAAGCTCGCTACTATTACTTTACAGTTTTCAACATTTCTAAGAGAAGTAAAAGATATTTTGATACCCATGCAGTGAGAGATTTAATTTTAATTATTTATTTATTTAAAACAATATTATTGGGAACTGATTTTTTTTTTTAATTTGCTGAAAAGGATGTTCTTGACAAATAAAAACCCGCAAGTTTGAACAAAGCTAAGCCTAGGAGTTAATGGATGTAAACAGAGGCAAAATGCTAAGCAGTTATTTTAGTTGCCTTGGCCCCAGTTTAATGCAATTTCACAATACTCTGAACTCAAAAATAAACATCCTCAATTCCTACTTTAAAACCTGCAAATATATATACGTAAGACTGGGATTTTTGAAATATTGATAAACACAGAAACACTCACTACATAAAAAGGCGCAAACATTGCACTTTTTTCAGACTCTCCCCCAAAAAACCTAGACGAGTAAGCAAGAAAGAGGGTGCAATAAAAGATCCTTGCAAAACCTTCACAGACAACAGCTTTGAACACATTCCACTTTCCAATTCACAGACTCAATCAAAAACTTTACAATACAGAGAACACCACAATCTTTATGATAATTGAAAGTGTAAATCACAGAATCCTAGAATTATCAAGATTCAAAGAGACCTTTAAGATCATCAAGTTCAACCACCAACACAGCACTAACTCCTACAAAGTACTCTTACACCTAATGCTAGAGGCACTAACAACCACAGTAGACATTTCAATACTGCCACCATCATCTATTTCTGCACTAATTTCCAGAAGTATTAAAATATAACTGTCAAATCCCTTTAGTACTCTCGATTATGTGCCCTACTGGTTTATTCAATTTCCACTAAAAATTAAGAAGGAAAAGAAAAGCCCTTTTAACGAGCTAATTTATACATTTTATAGATGCGAATTTAACCCCATAGCAAGTAACCGAAATTGATGACTTCATGCAGTATAAACAAACACTAAAAAAAACCCCAAAACATTAATTTTTCCTCCCTTTAATAGCTTATTTACTACTCTAATTAAGTACCAGCAATGACACTTTCAGTGGTTTTACTACTAATCTCTTCATTAGATAAACTAGTCATGATGGACAGCCAAGAACTGAAAAACAAGCTGCTGCTGAGGAGGAACTGCAGCAGAAAGACAAAAAATAATCTGTAGAAGATAACACTGATAAAACAAAATCTTCAAAAAGAAAATCCTCAAAACCTTCAAAACCGATCTTCAAAAAGAAAAAAACAGCATTAGTCTTAAAAAGACAACTTTATCAACAACTGTTGCTAAACCCTATGTCAAGAAAAGCTCCAAAAAAGTCTGACAAGAACTAACTTCCAATGAAATCAAATGGCGATGTATTCTGAACTCAAATTTTAGTACAAACTTCAGTATTTAGTACAAATTCTAGTCATATTTTACCTTTGACCTTAGTGAACACCTCCCTCATACTGACAGGTAAAAGATCATACAAGAAATACAAAGTGCTGTGGTTTCCACTATGAACTATATCACACGAAGAATTTGTCTGTCTGTCAAAACATATCAGCCATTCAGAATAAATCCACATTTATTCTGTGATGAACCAATGCTTTGTTACTTACAGGCTGCACAAAACTGAATTAATAGAGAGTGGAACGGTGCCACCCTCAGTTTTAGGTTTCCTTGCCACCCTACAGTAGGCAGTCAGAGGAACGACCCTTGAAGATTATAAATGTGTCAGTCTCCCAGGTGGTATGAGAATTCAGATAATAATACCCCTCTAAAGGATACTATGCCCTTTCCTCTCCGCAGGGGTCGTCACCAGGCTCTGTCCTCTCGCGGCGCACGCCCGGGCCTAGCTGGAAGCTGCGCGCCCCTGCACGCTGCGGCACCGGGAGGCTGAAGGCCGGTGGGACTCACGGAACGCGGGCGGCCGGGGACTGAGGGAGCCCAAACGCAGGTTCTCACAAGCAGGCCCTGCATGAGCTGCGGGGCCCCAGCCCAAGGGGCTGCCCCGGCCTGCCGGGCCGCGGGACGTGCCTGGATGCGCTCCGCCGAAGACCACGGCCCCCGCAGCGGCTCNGCGCCCGCCGCAGCCGCTCCGTCTCGTCCCGCCCCGCGTCCCCACTGACCTGCGCCGCTTCCAGGCCCAGCCCTGCGCCGCTCCGCGAATGCGCCAGGCTCAGCCTCGAGCCTCCCAGAGAAGCTCTGCGAGGACGGGGTCGCCTCGGGCGCTCTCCCCGCAGCC
>WBMY01005406.1:33538-47073 GCA_013397315.1 Donacobius atricapilla | reverse complement strand
AGTCTGGGGTGGAGTCCATGGGGAGGCTGCTGGGCGTTTTCGGGCAGGATTCACAGGCCTGTGAGAGGAGAAACGAGCGGACTGGGGAAGGAGCGTGGCGGCGGCCTAAAAGCGCTGCAGGCGGTACTTCTCTAGCAGTTGCACTGTGGTTGCTCGGTTAGTTAGTGGCATCGTGTCAGGTTTTCCCTCACGGGCTCGAAAGAGTTTTAGGTGATTCAAAAGCTATAATTTAATTGTGTTGTACACCATAGGTGAGGCAAACCGCGCTGTGAAGTTGGCTATTGCTGTTCTGGAAAGCAAGCCAAAGGGATCTCTGTGTGAACAGATAGGGGAGAATTGTCAACATTTATTAAACAGAAGTTAAAAGATACTCAAATAGTGATTTATTTATTTCCAAACCATAACTGTGTTTAGTTTTGACATATTCGTGAGCGCAGATTCACAGGTGACGTTAAGGGTTATTGTTCCTCAGATAATTTCCTGAGGTTATCTCTGTCACCCTGATTTTTCAGCCTTCTTTGTCTCTCACAGTTTCATAGTTCTTAGGTTGTTTCTCACACATGGGTGTTATAAATAGAAGCAATGTTTTCCTTGAATCCCGGTAGTTTACATTCTTTGTATTAGAGATAGGGACAGCTGATGGACAGTTGTCTTGACCAACGGGATGGGGAGAGGTGTCAACCTTCTCCCCTAGTCCCTGGCCTTTGTAGAAATACTATATAAAGTGGAGTCAGATCTTTTAATAAACAGTTCATGCCTTCTCACCAAAGTGAGTGTGTGTGTGTGTCTGTGTGTTGAACAACGACAATCTCTGCTGAGGGGGCATTCCTTAGGCCCACATTGGATTCTTTACTATTTTTTCTAACTCATGAGAAACTAGCACTCTGGACTACCTCAGGTATCACAAAACAAAATGCAGACATTTGTGAATATCACGATCCTGAAGGAACGGTCTTGTTCAATATTTACTTGAAGTTTTTCACAATGATAAAGCAGTTAGGCAAAACAGATGCCTAACTTTATTAATAACGAGTAATTCCTCCTTTAATACCTGTTTGAAGTGAATAGGGCTAATTCACATGACTGATCTCATTTACAGGAAGGGGATTAGGTCTTTTTGTATGAAAAGTGCATTTTAACCAAAATGAGGTAACTATCTTTTGAGCTAGAAAGACTCTTTTGTTTAATGGAAAGACATTGTAGTGGAAGGCTTATTGCCACTAATAATAAAAAAATCACCCCCAAATATTTAAATAATATACTGTGCACACCAGGGTATTTGGGATAATTTTTTGCTTTGTTTTTAAAACAAAACCACGTAATAATTTTCTTCTGCTGAGGAGTAGTTAATTGAACCGTGAAATTAATTTATTATCATTATTTTATCATTGTATATTTGAATTAGGAGCAAAGGAACACGCTTCCTTTTGTGGGGCACTGTGGAGAGTTTATAATTTAAGGTCTTGTGAACTGAGACTTTGTGTCACATGGACGTAGCAGAGAAAGGCAATAGAGGACCTGCAGCTCCAGAGTGAAGCGAGGCGCTGTTTTGTGGTGGGGCTGATGCTGTGGCTGTCTCTGGGAGCCATGCTTTCTAGGTGAACCCTTGCCTCTGTTTTGACCTGACACTGCAGAGGCAGCTGACGTATCTGTGTCGTCACAGGAGGTCTGAACAAAAGCTTGCAGGGCCAAGTTGTCCGTGCTTGGAAAACTTACAGACCCTGTAACAGGAAGTATCATAGGGCAGTGCTGAACCAGCCTTACATGGCGAGCGAGAGTTTCAGCATAAGTTCTGGAAGCTGAATTTCAGAATAGTCTGTGAGTAACTCTTGATGAAGACACCTTTTCATGTTTATTCCAGTTGATGAAATAAGCAGTAAACAAATAGGGGTACTTCTTATCTGAAGTGTGTCCTCATTTCTGCATTTCTGTACTCATCTGACACTCACATTTGCTCCTGCTGTTACTTCTGCTCTGTTCATATGGAGATCATCTGGCCTTCATGCTCCTGAGAATTCGCTCTCTCTCCCCAGGCCTGGATGCGGAAGAAGACAGCAAATTCATTGCTGGACAGGTTGGTTTTACAGACTGGATAATGTCATTTTGGAAACTGGAAAAGAACATGCTTGCCCAAAATATACTACAGTGATGAAAAAGGGAGTTTTCAGGTATGCTCTCTAAAGAAATAGAGAGCAAACTAAGATAACCTTTCTCTTTGAAACACTAAACACCCCTTCCTCCATGCAAGCAGTACTTAAATTGTTGTAGTTTGCTGCTGGTTCAGTAATCAAAATGTTATTTGTAGTGTCTTTGTAGTAGGCAGCAGAGATTGTGAATGTAGTCACTGCTGTTAATATTCTTCCTGAAGCAGAAAACCACAACTAAGGGACTGAAATATGAAGAAAGAGAGGGGGATGGAAGAAAAATGAAAAGCTAAAGCATACCTTTATCCAAGGTTTTCATTTGTGTCTAACCTTCCCTGTCATTTCTACCCTTCTAATTCTTTCAGGATATGATAGAAAAATGTCCCCTCTGACTGTAGAAAAGCACTCTCAAATTTCTGTGCCACTACTTGAAACACGGTGATGCTTTTAATGCAGACATTTTCCATGGCCTTAACTGCTCACAGGTCTGTACCAAACCAAAGTAGCCACTGTGAATACCTAGCAAGTACTGTTCATAAACATTTTTATAATGTTTGACCTTAAGAGTGACCTGAAGATTAATGGATATGTTGTATCAGTTTTAATGGGTCTCTTCTCCCTTGGATACACACATGTGACTCCCATTAGTCTTAATGGGAGTTATATGTGTGCCTAGAGGTTAGACAAGATCTCTAAAGGTGCTGTTATGCTCTCTTGTATTAACGATCTCATAATTGCTGAGGTGCTGCACCTTTGCATTGAAAGCAAACTAATTAAATTGGTCTAGTCTAAGTTGTTACACTAGCATACCTGGCACGTATGTGTGTTTTCCTGTGGGTCCCTCAGTACACAGAGGTAGAAGCCAAATCGAATGCAGAATTTAAATTTTGCATGCGACTTGACTTTCTTTGTAATTGTTTTTTGTAATCCAAAATGAATTCATGAGTTTGATTCCTAAGAAGGTGATTGTTCGTGTGAACACAGAGGAAGAAGCTGAATGTGGTGTTTTATTTTATCATGAAAGCATGTATTGAGAAAAGGGACTGAATTGATTCTTATTTTGATGTTCCAAATCATGCACTTTGAAAAAAGACAGGTCTAGAGGATTAACATGAAGCTTGATGTTGAATTTTAATTATGGCTTTGTTACTCATTTCTTCCAAGAGCCTTTAGACAAAGCACTTCACCTTTCTTTGATTTGCAGGTATGTAAAATATCTGCTTGCTTCTTAGTGTTGAAGACATAAATTAATATCTGTTCTGTGCTTTGAAATTTTAAGATTGGTATCTTTAACTGTATTCTGCTGGCATAACCATTGAAGTACAGAAGGAGGAAAAAAATCATAGTAACCACCTGATAAAGCCAGGCAGAAGCTCTGGTGATGATGCTGATCTCTTGAGAGGAGTGATTCAGTTCCATAGTTTATGATGCATAAAACAGGGTACTGGTGATGAAAAATTTTTGGTATTATATCTAATCTATCTTTTGGACCAGGTTTTTCAGTGAAAGCAATTGTACAATAGGCAAATTGACATTGTATAGACATTTTGCATCTTTATCAGTCAAAATAATGATTAGAATTTGATGGTCAGGGTGGAAATTTGTGCACTGTATTCCGTGACTGTTTCCATACATTTGAAAAGCAACCGTGATGTAGTTTTCTTTGAAAATACAAATTTGGGGAAAGAATGAATCTTCCTATTTACATGCTGGAGGAGAAGAAGCGTTTATGTGCTAACCCTCACTTTTAAACTTGGTTTATTGTTTTCTTTTTTCAGATTAAGGTATAATATAAACTCAATTTTACAATTCAGTTTTACTATTTGAGAAGTAACAGATGCTGGGGTTTTTGGTTTTTTTTGTTGTTGATTTCCTGGGAGGTGTTTTTTGATAATATGATTATTTTATTTTTGACCTGATATGTTTCTTAGTTTCTAGTAGAAAGTAGCAAATATCTGTCTATCTGAGACTGAGATGGTAATGTTTTTAGCTCTGTAATTTAAAATACCTGGGAAAATCTTGTGAATGGTTTTGTAAATATATTTCCTTACATTTGACTCCGGTGAATAAAATATATGGATCAAAATTTTCTTCCTTATGTAAATTTCAAACATTAATTTCCTTGGGTTTTTTAGTAATTTGTGATTCACTGTCCAGTACTCTTCAAAGAAAAAATAGTCAATCTTATTAGTGTTATATTTTAGGCTATGTAAGATATTTTTAAAAAAAGTTGAAAGTTAAAACAAATCTTATCTAATTTCAGTTTTATATGTATGCTTATCCATAAAAAAGAATGGACAGGTCTATTTTGTAACCATGGGAAACTGAATTTCCAAGGTTTTATGTGTGTTTCTATTTACTTAAGATTTTCTGACCTGAATTCTGCTTTGATGACATACCGTAAACTCTCAGAGATAGGAGTTGTGTCCTTTGTATTTTTACAGTATCAAGAACATGCATTATTATGAAGGAAACTTCTTTTGGGGAAAAATAAGCTCCAAGCTTTGTTAGTATCTACAGGTCAATTTTCTAAGCAGAATAAGCAACATCATCCAAAAAATTAGGCTTTGGGTTGCTGGTTTTCTTGGTTGGTGGTTTTGTTTGTTTGTTTGTTGTTTTGTTTTTTGTTTTTTTTTTTTTTCCAGAATTTCTATGCATGTATTATTTTTTGTCAATATCATGGTTAATGGAGAGCGAGTAATTTATTTTGTCCCTCATATTTTAAGGGTGATCAAATACTGGAATGGGTTTCCCAATGGGTTATGGAGTCTCCGTCCCTGGAGGTAGTTAAAACTCAGCTGGACACAGCTTTAAAAACCTGCTTTGAGTAAGGAGTTGGACAAGACCTTAGCCATTCCATGATTCTATAAATTGTGTAGTTGACTTGTTGACGCTTTTTTATCGTAGGCCAGCTTTCAAATACCAGTTCAGATTTTTCAAATGATAATTGAGATATGGATAAAAACTACTCAATCTTGAATTAAAAAGCACATAAACTGAACTAGTTAGCATAACATTACTGGCCACATGAAGTGTGAGACTAACAATTGAATATATGCAATGTGCTATGCACAGTTTTTTCAGACTGGAAAGACAGTACACAGTACAAGTATGCAAGCTGCCTATTTTTTAGCCTCCTTTGACATGTTACCTAAGTAAATACTCCTGTAGATATTAATTGGCTTAATTATACATGATTACTTTTTTGTGTGTAAACTCTTGATTGCCTTAGAAACTGGTTTTGTACTAAGCATTCACAGTTCTGTCATGAACGAAATAGTAAGACCTTATAAGAGAGTTTTTGTGTTAAATTTTAAATGAATCATGGAAATATTAGGTCCTTTACTGGAAAGTTAACATTTTGAAGCTAAGAACAGAAGTAAGGTATTGGGAGTTTTTGAATTATGGCCTGATTTTGAAAACTACTATTGAGTAGTTCGGTACATATTTTAGTTCTGTGTCTGATATACTGAGGGTTACTGTAGCCAGCTGTTTTACCTCAGTTCTGTAAAAAGGTAACTGGGCTGGTAAACTGAAGTATGAGCTTGCATTTTGTGCCTTAACTAAGAGTTGTAAGCTTTAGTGTCCTGAAAATGTAGATGATTTAGGCATTGGCATCTTGATTTTTGACTGTGGGTGTTACTGAAACAGTGCATGTGGAAAACAGATTTCTGATACCATCTCAGTAGCAATCCATCTGAACATGCCCCAAGTGAAAAAGTGATTGGTGATATCATCTCAGTAGCAATTTGTTTGCACATGCCCCCAGGGCTCTTGAAGATTTTCAAACCTTGTCATTAGGTATTATTCCGTACAGTTGTTGTGAATTCCAAGTGTAGTAAAAGTTACTGATTATGGCTATGGAAAGGGAAAATGGTGTGTTGCATATGCCCAAATAATTTTCAGGATGCTAATAAATCACTCTAGATTAAAGATTCCTGTATGAAATGAAAAACAAAATATAAAAAAAAATACGTAACTCAACAACCTATTGTTGCTTTTGGTAACCTGTACTTTTTATTACCTTTCACACTTCAGAGATGGGAGAAATGGGATGATTAAATTTGTAAGTGGTCTATGGGAAGATTGATTTGATATGCTTTCTCTAGCTTATGTTGAACCCAGGTAAGAAAGTCAGTAACTTAGTAGAAAAATGGTATATGTCAGAGTGTGCATGGGAGTAGGTTAAAAAGGGCCAGAGCTTTTCTTATTATTTTGTATTTTTATACAATAAAATTTAAATTTCACTGTGCTTTTAATTTTTGTTCATTTTTTTTCCATGGGACAAGGAATAGACTCCAACTCTGCATTCTTTTGTGAGTGAATAGTGTGTCCCATTCAGTTCATTCTGCAGCTAATGTCACAGAAAAATGCTGAAGGACTTCAGTGCTTTTTAACTCAATTTTCATAAAACACATAGCTGAGATAAAGGGACTAATCTTATTCTGAGTGAAGGTAAGTAATGGATAAACAGGAGTATTTCTTGGGTTTTCAGGGGTCCATATTAATAATAATTTCATCACTCTTATACAAACTTCACAAATTATTCTTTTTTAAAATTAGAGTTTATCACCAAACACTTCTTTGGAACATAATGAAAGAAAAATTTAAATTGACTATTCATACACTTTCATATGCAAACTCATCTATGTTCTGCAGATGTCTAACAGCAAAGCAGAACTAGATTTTAGAGGAAACCTTCTGATATCAACAGCAACTTAGATCACATTGGAATCACATCAGTATAGTGTTTTAGAGCCTCTGCCAATTTAAAAATCAAATTGATGCTAGATTTGTATAGAACAACACATTTGACTGACAGAAAAGGCTGTTATAGATGGATGTGATGTTCTATCCTTGTATAACAAGGATTTTGACTGACAGTTTAACAATAGTACACTTTCCACCCCATATATTCTAAATGATTATTATTACAATACAAAACATTTTCACTCTTGCTGTATATAGATAACATGTACACTTTTTGTGTAATAAGATTCAAGAAGAGAGGGTTTCTTTTATGTCTTAAAGATGATGACAATAAATGAAGGCTCCATCTGACACTTACAACCAATGTCAAGGCTTGCTATTTAGGTGCATGGTGATGTAAAAACTATCAGGGTGCTTAGATCCTGGTGAAGGATCAGCGTAACTCTTGACATGGGCTATATGGTGGATGAAATAAATCTCCTTGGAGAGCAATAGAAATATTTCTTGAACTGAAAACTACCCTTTCTGTTTTATAATCCCTCTTTTTGGCTTTGCAGTTCTTTACATCACTGTAAAATGCAGTTTTAATCTAGCAAGTAACTGTGTAAAATGGTGCCTATTAATGCAACAAATATTCTTTCTGTGCTTCGCAGTCAACATTTCTCTACTATTAAAAATTCTTCTTCAGAACAATATCTAGAGATAAGAAAGGTATACAATTTTTCTTATTTGGATCTTGTTCATTTTGGGGAGACCATCCTTTAATATTTATCTGTTTCATTTTAAAATTTTCATTTTGAATTCTTGGCATCCTTTTGCAGCACTTTATACAGGTGTCACCTAGTTTGTGGCAGTTTTCACAAGAGCGGGGGCAGTACCATGTGTCTACATATTTGATGATAATAAAAAGATCAATATTAAAGTCTAAACTTCTCTGTAAACTTCAGTTTAGTGTTGCATTCAACTAAGGAGGAAGGTGTACTCTTTTATGAACCTCCCAACAATGAAAAATAGAGAAAGAATTGAATGGAAAAAAAAGGAGCCACATTGATCAAAACACATTTACCTTCTTTCTTTTTTATTATCTAGATAAGGAAAACATGATAAATAGAAGGATTGCTTTTACAGTGTGAATTTCTTGTTTAAATTGCCTTACTGTCAAAGATATTTTTCTTAAATGACTTTGTATTTGGTAAGGGAATTAAATAGATTATTTTTTGCACCTCATTATGTATGATCAGTGGGATCTTGGTATCTCATATTTATTCAACAAGATTTTTTTTTTTTTTTATGTGGAAGGACAAATTCAGTGTACGTTTTATTGAACAATAGAACTACTTATTGGCTTGGGGCAGTGATGCTGATATTTCCTGCAAAGCGCTAAAAAGGTCTTTAAAGTATATTTGCCCCATTACTGGTGGTGCTATTTCAACTCCTTGTCAGCCTTAGATGTAATACCAGTACTTCTCTAGCAGTGACTTATGATTTGAAGGAAGGGATAAAAGTAATTTGGGAAATAATATTATCCAGTTAGAAAATGATCCCTCAGAAAAATTGTAGTTTTATCAATATAGACTACTAAGTTTTAAAGTGAAGCCAACTAAAAAAAATCCATGATGTGCAATTATATTGATCATCACATAGTTCATTATGATAACAGACATCTGGTACTTAATTTGAGAGAGCACTAATGATAATTATCTATACAGGGGGCAACTTGTAGAGCTTGTTAAAGCACAGGCTTTGCTGACCAGTGGAGATGCTTGATTTTGCAAACTCAGACTGATTCCAGTTTCTGAGCAGGACGTGCTATATTGGTACAGAATTGTCCTCTACCTCCTCTCAGCTGGCAACATCTGTTTAGCATGGCTTTTCTTTCCCTGACATCATTCCCACCTTACTTTGTCTCCTGATTTTGCTCATTGTCCTTCATGAGTAAATAAAAGGTTTAAAACTGTCTCATCTTAGTTTCTTCCCCTTCTGATGATTCTTTTTTTTAACCCTCTGACCTTTTGTATCGTTATTCCAGTAGCAGTTGTCTGTCTAATCTACCTAATTGTCTTTGGTCTTCCTTGCCTCTTCTGTGCTTTTCTCATCTGTGAACTCTCAGTGCTCAATTAGTGAAGGAACAAAAGGCACAGAAGGAAATGTTCCCTTGCTGTCTCTTCTTGTCTTTGGCATTGTAACAGCCTGGAACAGAGGCAACTATGA
Organism: Donacobius atricapilla; assembly: GCA_013397315.1. Classification (NCBI taxonomy): domain Eukaryota; kingdom Metazoa; phylum Chordata; class Aves; order Passeriformes; family Mimidae; genus Donacobius; species Donacobius atricapilla. Next base: position 38,008 of record WBMY01005406.1, on the reverse strand, counting down.
AGGGCTAGATAAGCTCCTTCGTCTCCAGCTTGGAGAGTACTCAGTAGGGATTTTTTTCTTTTTTTTTCTTTCTTTCTTTTTTTTTTTTTTTTTTTGCTTTTGGAAAGAACTTTCTGCAAAGCATGTGCAAAACATAATTTATAAAGATTCGCAGCTTGTCCAAAGTTGGGAGAATTTTTGCAGTGTTCATGAAAGCGCAGTATTGAGATAGGGCATTATGGGATGAATTATTTCAAACTTCTGTGTTAAATTGTGATGAGGTTTACTCTTTGAGCAAAGCACTTCCTCACTTTCAATAAGGACAATGCATTTTCTTTCTACTTAATTTTCAAGTAAATGAACCGTTTTTCTTGTTATTCATGTGTGTAATTCTTTCTTTAACAAAAAGGAGAAGTGTAATCTCACATAAGCATAGAAACATGACAAAAAGCAAGGATTTATTATTTGGGGAGCTGAAGTATTAGGTTTTAGAATAGGCTAAAGTCTGATGTCTTTAACCATTTACTGTGCAATGAACACCACTTTGAAATATGTGTGAGAGAAACATACACATTTGTCATGTTACCTTATTTTTCTAATTAAAAGGGAAGAAATTAATCTCCTTAGCAGACATTTCCTCTCAGAATAAAGACTTGATTCTGGAGTCTCATAGATATTTAATTTGCAAGATAGCATAATGAAAATATGTTAATAGCTTTTTCAACAAGTTAATAGCTTTCAAGTTCATACTAATTAGTTTGTTAAAATATTCTATTGGTAAAATACTTTCTTTTTCCCCCCCAGTAAAAGGTAAGAATGTAACACAGTCTTTTAATGAGTATCTTGCCAATAGTAAGGGTAGAATCAGTAGTACCAAAATTATTAGAAAAAAATAATTAACAAATGAGTCTTGATAGGAAGCTGCCATAATTGTCATCAAAGGTAATTTTCTGTCATTTTTACAGTGCAATCTGAGGGAGTCTAGGAGGGGATTGTGCGGAGTTAAGTAAGCATTCTTGGGAACAAAGCTGTGGTAGCAGACTTCTCACGGTGTCATGCTTGGTCCCAGTTGTCCTGCATTCCTGAGTACTTACACCGACAGCTGTGGGAAGTGGTACCCCATTGTCTGCCCATCCTTGGTGGCCAGAGCACCATGAAATTAAAGCATACATCTTCACACTGACAAGATAACCCATACCTCTCATTTTCTATATTATTTCTGTTGTTAGAATAGTGTAATACTTCGTTCAATCAAAAGTAATGAATGAAATTTTCTTTTACCTCTTGTTTTTTTGTTTTGGGGGATGGTGGCAGGGAGTGAGTATTGTATCTCTCCTCCATCCTGACTCTGTAAAATCCAGCTTTTTGCTACCTCCCTCTTCCTTTGGTATCTTTTAGTACTACCCTTAGATCTCCTTAGAGCTTTCTAAACCAATACCAGTACCCTTATATATTTACTCTGAAATACTTTGAATCCATCTGCATTTGTTTATATCTTTCTCTCTTTTTTTTTTTTTTTTGAAACTTATGCTTGTAGTACCCTCAGCTTCCTTTTGCTTCTGTTGGCTGGGCAAAAGGTATCGTGTGCTTGTACTTATTGCAAAGAATGCATGTGCTGAATGAGCTGCTAGTTGTTGCCAAAGTGAATAACATCTAAAGTCTCTCTGTTCTACCATCAGTCAGGGAATTAATAGAAATTATTCTCACTTTTCCATCCCCTGGTCCTTCCCATTCACTGATTACCACAACAGCTGTAATACCTTTGGGAACACACATTCTCAAATTTGGTAGAACTAAGTCACTGTATTAAAATTTAAAGTAATACAGTCATAAGGCAATCTGGAGTCGGGGAATTTCACTTGAGGTGATTTGTTGTGAATAAAAATTAATTTCTGATAGCTCTTTTGTGTGTTAATAATAAGAAAATTACAAGCTGTTAGACACATACTTATATGAACCCAACTGATGCTCCCTCTGGCCTGGTCTTATCAGGTCCAGAAGATTCCTAAAACACTTGGATGAAAACTTCACAGTGCAGGTACTAAGACAGCCAACCCAGAAAGGTGTCCTCCTTGATTGGTTGCTTGTTAGCATAGAGGGTCTCGTGAGTGGAGATTAGTGGCCATCTTGGCCAGAATGACTGTGCAGTGAAGCTGAAAATCTCTGTTGACAGCAGGAAAAGTGCCAACCAAAATTCAACCTTGGACATGAGGAGAGCAGAGGTCAGGCTTCTCAGGAGACTAGTTGGTAAGGTCCCCTTGGAAAATGCTTTTGTAGGTGCTGAAATCCATCTTAACAAGAATAGGCAATTCCAAAATGTCAGAAGTCAAGCAGATGAAGTAGAGGGCCAGCTTGGTTAAGTGGGAAACTTCTTTTGGAGATAAGGCAGAAAAGGAAGGCATATACCCTGTGGAAGCAAGGTCAGGTGACATGGGAAGAATACAGAGATGTTGATTGCCACTCTAGTGAGAAAATTTGTGTGGCCAAAGCTCAGCTGAAGTTGAAGCTTGTCAGAAATAAGGGGGACAGTTGAAACAGTTTTTTAAAATACATTAATGACAAAAGTCAGTGCAGAAATTACATGAGCACATTAGAGGATGAGGATGGTCACCCCACAAAAAGGGATATAGACAAGGTGGAGATGTTTATTGCTTTCTTTTCCTCTGTCTTCAACACCAGTGATGGACTAAAAGGGTCCCAGTACCCTGACCTGAAGGACCAAGAGTGTGAGAATGATAAACTCACAGTTGACCCTGAAATTGTAAGGGATCTGCTGTTCTAGCTGGATCCCTGTAAATCTATAGGGCATGATGGGATTTATTTGACAACAGCTAAAGAGCTGGTTGATTGTCATCGTGAGGCCTCTCTTTGGCATTTGACGAATGGTCTTAGGAGTCTGGAGAGGTCCCAGTTGACTGGAAGCTGGTCAACATTGTCCCAGTTTTGAAAAGGGCAAGAATAATCATCCTGGAAACTGCAGATCTCTTAGCCTGAAGACTCACTTCAGTGCCTGGTAAGGCTATACAGAAGATTTTTTTGACAGGTATTGCACTACACCTGAAAGACAATGCAGTCATTGGTCACAGCCAGCATGGGTTCATGAGGGGAAGGTCCTTCTTTTCAAACCAGATTTCCTGTTATGACAAGGTAACCCACCCAGCTGATCATGGGAAGCCGACTGATGTAGTCTTTTTGGATTTGTGTAAAGCTTTTGATACCATCTCTGACAGGATCCTTCTGGATTAAATGTACAGCCCACACCTGGATAAACACATCATGGGATGGGTGAGCAGTTGGCTCATGAGTTAAGCACAAAGAGTTGCAGTGAATGAGGTGACATCAGACTTACCTGTCACTAGTGGGGTTCTTCAGTGATGCAATTCGTCACACACACACACAGACACACACTCATACTTTGATCAGAAGGCATGAACTAAAACTCTACTTTATTTGAAAGTCTGACTCCAATATATAGTGTATCTACAAAGGCCAGGGATTGGAGGAGAAGGTTGACACCTCTCCCCATCCCATTGGTCAGGACAGCTGTCCATCAGCTGTTCATATCTCTCAGAACAGGAATGTAAGCTATCTTGAAACTGCAATAACATTGGCTGTGTTTACAGACCAGAGCGTGAGAAAGAACCCAAGACATGAAACTGTGAAACAGAAGAGAAGGCTGAAAAAATCAGGGCAACACTTCAGGGCTCCATCCTAAGCCCTGTGCTCTTGCAAGACTTTATAAATGATTCGGACACAGGAAGGGATGCTGAGCAAGTTCACAGATGATGCAAAACTGGGAGGAGCTGTTGACTCCCTCAAAGCCAGGGAGGCCCTGCAGAGAGACCTCGACAAATCAGAGGGCTGGACAGTCACCCACCATATGAAGTTCACAAGGGAAAGGGCTGGATTCTGCAGCTGGGATGGGGCAACCCGGGAAGGGTGAGCAGGCTGAGGAATGTGATGCTGGAAAGCAGTGCTGTGGAAAGAGAATCTGATGGACACGGCTGATGGCAAGCTGAATGTGGGTCAGCAGTGCCGTGGCAGCCAGGAGGGTCAAGAGTGTCCTGGGGGACATCAGGCAGAGCATCACCTGCCAGGCAAGGGAGGAGATTGTCCTGCTCTGCTCTGCTCTGGGGTGGCCTCACCTCAGGTCCTGTGTGCAGTTTTGGGCACCACAATATAAAAAAAGACATTAAGCTATTATAGAGAATGTCCAAAGGAAGGCCACAAGGGTGTTGAAGTGCCTTGATGGGAAGCCAGATGAGAAGCAGCATTTGAGGTCCTGTCTTTCTTATGTTTTTAATTAGTGGTTCTTCTTTCTTATGGAACAGCTGTTATAATTCATAATTATGCAATTAACCGTCCTCATTTGGAAAAACCAAAAAAGATTAAGACTTGTATTTGGTTCAGAGTTTCTAGGAATATGAAGTTCTGGTCAACATGTGAATTTTCATGTTAAAATTCCAGCTTTTTGTTCATTCAGACTTCTCT
>WBMY01005406.1:17057-30512 GCA_013397315.1 Donacobius atricapilla | reverse complement strand
TGGGTTCATGAGGGGAAGGTCCTTCTTTTCAAACCAGATTTCCTGTTATGACAAGGTAACCCACCCAGCTGATCATGGGAAGCCGACTGATGTAGTCTTTTTGGATTTGTGTAAAGCTTTTGATACCATCTCTGACAGGATCCTTCTGGATTAAATGTACAGCCCACACCTGGATAAACACATCATGGGATGGGTGAGCAGTTGGCTCATGAGTTAAGCACAAAGAGTTGCAGTGAATGAGGTGACATCAGACTTACCTGTCACTAGTGGGGTTCTTCAGTGATGCAATTCGTCACACACACACACAGACACACACTCATACTTTGATCAGAAGGCATGAACTAAAACTCTACTTTATTTGAAAGTCTGACTCCAATATATAGTGTATCTACAAAGGCCAGGGATTGGAGGAGAAGGTTGACACCTCTCCCCATCCCATTGGTCAGGACAGCTGTCCATCAGCTGTTCATATCTCTCAGAACAGGAATGTAAGCTATCTTGAAACTGCAATAACATTGGCTGTGTTTACAGACCAGAGCGTGAGAAAGAACCCAAGACATGAAACTGTGAAACAGAAGAGAAGGCTGAAAAAATCAGGGCAACACTTCAGGGCTCCATCCTAAGCCCTGTGCTCTTGCAAGACTTTATAAATGATTCGGACACAGGAAGGGATGCTGAGCAAGTTCACAGATGATGCAAAACTGGGAGGAGCTGTTGACTCCCTCAAAGCCAGGGAGGCCCTGCAGAGAGACCTCGACAAATCAGAGGGCTGGACAGTCACCCACCATATGAAGTTCACAAGGGAAAGGGCTGGATTCTGCAGCTGGGATGGGGCAACCCGGGAAGGGTGAGCAGGCTGAGGAATGTGATGCTGGAAAGCAGTGCTGTGGAAAGAGAATCTGATGGACACGGCTGATGGCAAGCTGAATGTGGGTCAGCAGTGCCGTGGCAGCCAGGAGGGTCAAGAGTGTCCTGGGGGACATCAGGCAGAGCATCACCTGCCAGGCAAGGGAGGAGATTGTCCTGCTCTGCTCTGCTCTGGGGTGGCCTCACCTCAGGTCCTGTGTGCAGTTTTGGGCACCACAATATAAAAAAAGACATTAAGCTATTATAGAGAATGTCCAAAGGAAGGCCACAAGGGTGTTGAAGTGCCTTGATGGGAAGCCAGATGAGAAGCAGCATTTGAGGTCCTGTCTTTCTTATGTTTTTAATTAGTGGTTCTTCTTTCTTATGGAACAGCTGTTATAATTCATAATTATGCAATTAACCGTCCTCATTTGGAAAAACCAAAAAAGATTAAGACTTGTATTTGGTTCAGAGTTTCTAGGAATATGAAGTTCTGGTCAACATGTGAATTTTCATGTTAAAATTCCAGCTTTTTGTTCATTCAGACTTCTCTTGAAATGCCTACTTTATTGTGACTAATGTAACACTTCAGAAAGACCCCTCTGTCTGAACAGAGTGTCTCATTTTTACATTGGTTATAATTGGCTATGTCACTTTGCTTTTATAATTTTATTCTGATAGTATTTTTAGTTTGTTCCAGAAAATAATTTTCTGGTTCTATACCTTTTGGAGTATATTTTTTTTATGTTGGTCATTATAAGATTTCAGCATTTTTTCACCCATTTAATCTTCAAGCCTAACTCTTTACAGCTATTAGTTTCATGTGAAATCTGGTCTGGTCAAACACGATACTGTTTTAGCTCACTTTTAGGAAATTTATCAATGGGGTATAGGACCTTGAATTTTAAAATACTGGTATAATAATTATTCATTATATACTTGAAACTATGTTGGTGTTTTTCAAAGGAGACAAAATCCTGTTCACATAGGGAAAAGGATGGAGCTGTAGAAAATGATAAATATTGTATTTTCACTGTGAGTTAGAAAAATAATTTGACTTTTTCCAGTCTTGGTGGCAGTCATGAGTTTATGGAAGTAGTTGAATGAGGCGAAGAAGTTTATATAGCAAACAGGGTTAGAATTGTACAAGGAGCTAAAATTTGTCTTGGTAACCATCCAAAAACTATACCCTAACGGAAACCACGTTGTTAGTGTGTTACAGAACCTTTAACCTGTAGTTCAGTCTAAACTTTTAATGAAAGTATGAAACCTTGCCCTTTTCCTCAGCTTTTCCTTTGGGCTACATTTTAAATATTTTTACTCTGTTTAGTTGGGTTTTTTTCAGTATGTATTAACTTACATAGGCATGCTTATTATGACAATTAGGAAGAAAGGAGTGATGAAATAATGTTGAAAGATTAGGAACAACTGAGTATATTAAATCATGTTAAATGCCAACATTTTGGATGACTTTTTAAATTATTTTTTCTTTTGTTTTCAATTAGTTTGTAAGAGTAAGAATATTTCAGGCCTTAAATGACCTGAATGATCAAAATACAAATTTGCTTCAAACAGCTGAATATTTTGCAAGAATATTATGATGAAATTGGTCGGTCCAATGAAGTTTTGTGAAACTAGACTGGATAAGATCATTTTTCCAGCTTTATGGTTGCTTGTTATTCTTTCTGCTCCTGTGTTCATTATGTATGTTTTGCCCATACGTTTCTTCATAAGCTTGGGTTTACTGTTTCTCAGAAATATTTGCTAAATTGATTAATATTATCACTACAACTGAGATAAACTGGAATGCTAATTTAACTGAAGAAGTTTATGAAGAAAGTTAAGTAAAACTTACAGCAACATAGTGGAGGTTTCTGGGGGTAGGTTCTTGCATCTGGTAGAAAGCTGAGCAGTTTGATGCATGTTAGGTGAAGTTAGGCAGATTAAGATAAGAATTTTATACTCAGAGTACTTAACCAGTGAAACTAATGGTTTAGGAATATGATAGGCTCTTTAGAGTCTGAAGTACTTTAAATAGGAATTGGAAGTCATTCAGTACAATAAACTGTTCCTTTAGCAGGATTTTATAGATTTAATTTGGAGTCATATAATTATGTTGTCTGCATTATTCAGGAGGTCAGCATAGATCAGATCATGATGGTTTTCATAGCCTTAGGTTCTATAAATCTACAAATTGTCCTCTTACCTATGTGAGAAAGAGCAAAATAATTATCAAGGAAGGTAAAGGAAGAGCACAGTAAAGCTGAACATGAATGATACTGTGACATAAGACCTGTCATTCATTTCTGAGATAGCTACTCAGAATGATGTTCCATAGGTAGGGCACTCAGCTAATGGGAGGAAGATACTGAAAATAGGAGCTGTGAGGGGATTTTAAAAGCATATCTACAACTTGCAGTGCAAGCCTATTTACAGTGTGTGAAACTACTGCTTCTATATATTATTTTAATACAACATGTAAATATATTAGCTGATGATGTAGTGTTAATTTGGTTTTCTCTAATGTGAACATTGTGTTGCATGTCTTTACTGTGCCCTTAGAGTTGCAGTTGACTTTCTTGGAAGGATTTTATTTTTTAGGAATTTCTCCTTTTCGTGCAAGGAAGAAACATTAACTAAAAGTATAATGCATTTTGTTTTATTTTGGAGCAACTATAACACTTTTCTAGGAAATTCTTGCTTTTAACTAGAGTTTGTTAGTTTAGTTTGATAGTGGATTTTGTGCGTTTATGTTGTCTCTGACAGAAAAATTCATTTTTATTGTTGGTCAAGTCAATAAAAAAGAGTAAAATGATGCTAATATGATGCTAAATTATGCTAAAAATGATGCTGTTATGACTCTGCCCCTCATATTTTGACTTGTGTGTAGCTGGTAGATGTATAGACGACCAGTACAGTTAATCATAGCTGGTTTATCTTTTTAGAGGTAAAAGGTTTGGTTGAGAATGCAAGGTGACCACTCCGGCATCTCTTTAGCTCCTTTAGTATGTCTTTCTTCGATAAAAAAACAAAGTACCTGAGCTGCCCGTGGAAAGAGGCTTGCTTCATCCTTCATTTACAGTCTGAGCATGTCTGCTTTTATCAGGGCATTCACATGGTGTAGTAAATCCTTTCCCTTGTTTCCTTTGGATAAGTTTACAAAAATGACAACCTTACTGAAAGATGGGAAACCTGGTCTGTAACTTCACAGTGCATCAAGAAGAATGTAGGATGGGAGTGTAGAGTAAGGGAAAAGAAGTTGGTGCTAAGTTCTGGTGTCATTGGGAAGTGTTTCATCATTCTCCTTCCTCATTCCTCTATGCTGGGAAAGAGAGAAATGCTCCTGCCTCCTTGGGAGATTCTTCATTCTCCTGAAACGGAAGTCAGTCTCAGTAGAGATGAGAAACAGCCATCTGGACCCTGGAAGAAGAAACAGCTGTCAGTTGCAAGAGGCAGCACGGCTTGCTCCTCATGGGGAGGCAGCAAGAGTCAGTTGTTGGCCAGGTCTTGCCACTTCTCAACAATGTTTACACATGCATAAAGAAAAATGTGAATATGGGATAATAGATGTTTTCGGAAAGTCTTCTAAAAAAAAAAATAGAAAAAAAGTCTTGACTTGCATTTGCATAAGGGTACCAATGCTTACCTCTGCCTCATTTAATTGAAGTGTGGCTTCCTCAAATAAAACATTCAAAATGAAGAGCTAAAAACACAAGAATCTATAAAAGTAACTGAAATACCATAAACAGGCAAATTCTTCTCCATCTGAAGCAATTTTTATTGCCCTCATAAATTACTAGATAGAGTATGCTATCCAAGTGCCATATTATTTGTTAGAGTTTTCTTTAGCTCTAGTTGTCTGTTGTGTAAATTTTAGCTGAACTGACAAGTAGTGTATCATACTTGGGCATGTCTGATGTTTCTACCCTGAGACCATTTTCTAGAATTATAGGAAGTAGCTTTGCCAGGTAGTGATGAATTTACAAAGGCAATGCCCCGCATAAGCAAACAGCTTGTCCATTTCAGCCCTGAAGTCTAGAAAAACTTAAAATGCAAAAAATGTTGAAAAAACTTAAAAATGAAACATTCATTTAGGTCACTTCATTTAAAGGACAAGTAGCTTGAAAACTTGTATGTAAAAAATTAATTCAAACTTTAAATACATTTAAAATTTGCCACTTATACAAAAAACATGTATATATATTAATTATCTATGTATATATTATTTCTGTAATTTATACTTGGAATTCAGTATATATAAACGAGATACTATAAGAGCTTGTGTGCCTTTCCAAGGAGCAAAATCAAGAGTGGAAAATAAAGCACTATACAACATGGTATTTTTGGTCTTTAGTGTCAAAGCAAGATATGGCTAGTTTATTTATTTTAATGTTTGGTTTTATCATGGCAACATTTGTTGTTCTTCCTAATATGTTAAAAATAAGATAATTTTCATCCTGCCTACAAAGCTGCAGACTTTTTGTTACGTGTTGCTGTATGTTGTGAGTAATAATTTTTTTTTGTTTGTTTTCTGGATCTTTTGTAAGCCATGATTGCCATATGGCACAATGCTTCTTGCAGAATGTTTCCTGGAGCACATAATTAACATCATGCAGTAATTTGGAGTAAGTGCTGTTAAACAAACAAGATAACATCCCAGTTATTTTGCTTTCTTTGAACCTTCACAGGTGATAAATAGAAAAGGTAAATTAAATAGTTAATTTTGATTTTTCATTTTTATCCAGTTTTAGTCTATTTTTGTATTTTTATAGCAATTCGGTTTAATAACCTTTTTTTTTTTTTTTTGTGCAGATTATAATAGCTTTTCTTCCTGTATTGCTTTCTTTTAAGACAATCACAAGATTTATTTCAGGAGTTCTAGTGTTTATTTCAAACAAGGTGCTTTACATAACCTCATTGTGTACCTCTTTTATAAATTTTTTAATATGAACTTGAGATTTTGTCCAAGATTTTTTCACTCGTTGCGCATCTCATATTTTTGATACATTTTTAAAAGTGGTGTTTTTAAAGCTTCCAAGAGGAAGTAGAATTTTTTTAATCCATTTTGTTTGATTATAAATAATAAATGTGTAATTAAATTTAATATTTTAGTTTTGTAGTTAAATGTGCAACACTGTTTGGAAAACAGAGGTTTTGGGGGTTTTTTTACAATGTATGAGAAGAGTATGTAACAATAATTTATAATAGGAATTTTAAAAAAAGTGACTTGAGATGAGAGGGAAGTTTAGATTAGATATTAGGAAGAAATTCTCTGCTGTGAGGGTGATGAGGCACTGGAACAAATTGCCCAGAGATGTGGACACCAATGCCTGCCAGTGTCAAGGCCAGGCTGGACAGGGCTTGGAGCAGCGTGGTCTAGTGGAAGATGTTGCTGCCTATGACAGGGGATTTGGAGCTACATTATCTTGAAGGTCCCTTCCAATTGTCAGAGAGTGAAGTGTCTTGATTTATGGCTTAAACATTTTTATGAGACTTTTGTCTATTATAGCAAGGTTGTATACCGAAGCTGCACCGTGGAAGCCCAGCCCGAATGGGCCTCCTGGCTGAAACCCTGAACTGTGAGTGAAACTGCCTAAGGCTATTCGAGATAAGGAGAAGTGACTCTATTGTTCAAAGCATCCCAGGTCTGGAAAGTAATGGATAAGGCTGAGAAAGCATGGGAAGAGCCAAGCCCAGCAGCTTCGGGGTGGAAGCCATAGCCCCAGGCTTATCCATTGCCAGGTTTGCACAAACCCCCCCTCCACCCCAGCCCAGGGGGGAGGAGGAGAGGTTTTGGGTTTGTGAAGTAGCCTCTAGTGAGAGGCAGCGAACGCCCCTCCTCCCTGCGGGGCTCCCCACCGTGGCAAAGGCGCTTCTACAGGACATTCACATGAGTGGCAGCTGAGGGGGTGTTATGGTCCATCCAAGGCCCCCGAAGGGTACCTCAGACCCTGCACCAGAGCACTGCACACGATACAAAATGATGCAACTGATCCGAAGTCTTGTAAGAGACAGTGTCAAATTTGCAACCCCTCAGGGGAGGTACCTGGGCATTTCCACCCGGCCCAAATGTATATTAATCCGTTGGATTCTATGTTTTTTGGCGAGGAACTATCACCACCGAGAAGACCAGATGGTGCGGATCAACCAGACGTTATTGGGACCCATGGAGTGCTGATAAATTTCTATTTAATCTGTCTTCCTGTCACGTCTCTCAGCCCTCCATCCCTTTTCCTATTTCTTTCTTTTCCTTTCTTTCTCATTTTACTATTAAATAAACAATATCAAATTTTTCATGTAAACATTTAACCTTGTTTGGTTTTAATCCTGTTTCAGGGAATATTTGAACCTCAGGATTCTATCCATAATCCACAGAGAGCTCACTTTGCTCCTCTGTGATTAGAGGAGATCATAACACCACCCAACCCAAATCATTCTGGGATCCTCTGATCCAATGGAACTATCCCTGTTTTAAGAATGTACAATTTAGACCAGATACAATACAGATTGTGGATATACAGGAAAGTATTATGACTATTTTGACTAAATTGATGACTATTTCTTATCTTTATGGGTCTATGTATGGATGTTTTTATTCTGGAGTAAACATGGCCATGGATAAACTTTTAGTGGTATAAATATCATCATATCTAGTGATAAAAATTTATAATTACATTATGTAAACAAATTGAAGTACCTGCATCAGGTGCAAACTCCCATACACTTTGCCAGGAAGGAATTCAAGTTGGCTTTATTAATGGATTAAATGTCCCTGTGTAAATATAAAAGGAAGCAAAGTGGAAAAAAAAAAAGTGAAAATGTCACCATTGCTATAAAAAGTTTTAAAAAATTAATTTTTTTTTAAATTTTATGTGCATTACAAAGAAACAATAAAGTTATTACTTGATTGTATACTACTTAATTGAATATTTTGAAAATTTTTCAAAGTAAAGCTTTCATTTTTAGAAAACTGAAACCAGTCAAATCTATATATTTAATCTGCCGTTAAATAAAATGTATTTCAAAACAAGTAAAATTCTAACTTTAAGATGTTCTACGTATGGCATGTTCCTTATGTTGAATAACAAAACAGAGCTATCATGGGACTAACAGCGTCCTTAAAAATTTAAAGCACCACCACTGGTAAAAAACAAGGTGTGACTGCTGGTTATCTCAGTGTCGTAAACTTTCCTCTGTGTTGAGGGATAGAAATACGTGAGTCTTTCTCACACTTCTGCAAATTCATGCTCAGAAACACATTCATTCGTAAATGTGAAACCTAATGCATTTCTCCATCATGAAAACAGAATACCCATCCCTAATCAAAGAATATTTTTTCTGATTTTTTCCAATTTAAGTAATACTTCAGATTATTCTACAGATTAGAAAAGAACTTCGGGGGTAAAGTCTGTAATAATGAATGTTCTCCCTCATTGTGCTGCTGCTTGCGGTATGTAAATAAGACTTGTAAACACAGTCAAGATTGAGTGATGAGAATAAGGCAGAGGTAGATACTGCTTAGATTATTGTCATAGATGAAAGAAACTGTCATCAGTGTAAAGCTTGAGACAATGGGGCTGAGATTTTACAGGACTATTTTTTATCAGTTTCTGAGAGGCATAGTAGTTTGCAACAGGATTTAGCAATGCTGATTTCACAAATCCAAGTCATACTAAAAATGCAGAACGTTGAGATGAGCTGCAAACCATTTTCAAGCTGTTTGTATTCCCCAAATGGTACCCTTTTACACTGTAGGCACTAACACAGCTTGAGAACTGCTGGTGTGAGAGAAATTACATGGTTGGGCCTCAAAATTATATTTTATTCCTCGTTGTTGATCTTGCTATGGACATTTTCATTCCTAAGTAGCATCTGCTCTGCTAGTCTTAAATGATGAGTAAAGAAAGAGTGGGAGCTTTGGAACAAAACCGTTTGGCACTGTAGCTATGTGGGGATTGCTTAATGTGTGGATTGAGGACATGAGACAATTGTAGAGTAATAGACATTACAGATGGAAAAAGACCTGTTAGGTCATCCAGTCTGTCTCCTTACAAATTCAGGACAATTCCCTACAGAACATTTTCCAACATTTTGTCCAGTTTAGTTTTAAATATCCTAAATGATGGAGATTCCACTACTTCCCCTGGGATGCTTTTGTGCTGCTTTGCTGGTCTTATTGCCAAGTAGTGTTTCATGATACTGAGACACAGTCCTGTCTTTATTTTTTTAAATTTATAATTATTATTGTTGCTACTTTTAAAATTAAATTCACATTCTTTAATAAATATAAAAATCAGTCATATAAATATTATATGTAATTGTCAGTATCCCAGTGGCTGTCTGTGATGTCACTTAATCCTCTGTAGTGAAATTGTGTTTTTAATTTTCAATTTTTTTTTTACATGTCAGTGTTGCTGACTCTCTAATCACTTCCACTGGCCTTCTCAATTACCTTCATCAGTGTGTGTGAACACACCTTCCTAGTGAACTTCTTTGATTTCCTGGTGGTCAAATGAAATGTTGGGAAATATTTTGGGTGCATTGGTATGGACCTAAGATTAGGGTTTCTGTGTGATTTCAAGGATTTGCAGTGACAGTGCAACAGAGGGAAGATGGAGTAGGTCACGTGTGTACATTGGCAGCATTCCTCTGTAACAGTAATGTGTGGAGGTAATTCCTGAGTGCAGATATGACTTGTTGCTGAGCAGCTTCATGTGTAATCTTTACAGGTATAATATTAGATGTAGGTTATCACTGTTGCAGACACAAAACAGAATTTTTGGCATTAATTTGGGGGTCAGATATTTCCTGATAGCTCTTTTCCCACACTTTTTTTTTGTAACGCCAGTGTCAAGCATGAAAACTCTTGAGGGAGAATAGCTGTGTTTCATTTTCAGACTTTGTAGAGACATTAATTCCCACATGTGTTTATAATCTGGGGAGGTGATTTATTCATTAGGCTCCATTAGCACTTTGATCAGTTGTTATATGGCCTTTTAGATACTGTTGACTGTTCTCTGACATTAGGAATGGAAAGAGTGTTTTGGTGTAAGGCATCACTGGGGAGTAGTGGTCAGGTGAAACTGAGACTTACCAAGCCCTTTCGTAGAAGTCACAAGAAAGAATGTATTTCCTTTCATTGCCAATCTGTTAATGTGTTAAAACTAAAAATCTTGGCATTTAACTTCTATAAATAAAAAAGACTGGAGGAATGAAGAATCCATCTCCTTCATCACATTTTAGATTCTGTTGTTGCAAAACTGTTTTCCAGAGTCTGCTCTGAAAGGAAGGTGTCCCTTTGTAAGCCACTTGTTTATTGATGCAGTTTGGCATTAGTTTCTCATGTTTCTTTCTGTTTCCAAATATGTTTGCATTTTGCCTTAGTCAATTTTGAGTTTCATATGATGAATTCATATTTGAATTCACTACAGTTTCCCCAGTGATGCTTTCTTACCTACTTTGTCTTCCAAAAATCATCACCCTGATTTTCTTGTTGATCACATATATTCAGTTATTCCTAAATATATAAAGTTCTGGACCAAGCCTTCATGTTGTCCCTTTAGATGGCCATGCGTGACTTGATTTTACTTAGCTGTCTGATCTCAAACCGACTCAAAAACTGCAAGTTATAATGTGTTATTTGAAGCAGACCCACTTTATGGTGTATTATATGAGCCAGAAATACACAATGGAATGTGTAAAAAGAAATTAAAAGTCCAGGTTATGTGACTCTTGTTTGAAACATAATAAAAACCAAAACAAACCCAAGAAACATCACACACACACACACAAAAACCCCAAACAAACAAAAGCAAACAATCAAAAAAACCCCAACCAAACTCCAAAAAAACACAAACTCAACCAAATAACCCCCCAAACAAACAAACAAACAAACACCCCACCACCCAAAAAAACAACCACTGTTAAAATTCTAAGTTAAAATTTACAGAGGTGTGAATTGACTTGCCACCAACAGTTTCTGTCAACAACCGGGATATGAGTAAAAGGGTCAGAGTGACACATTTTGGGAGAGCTGCCCTCAAATAAATGTCCTAAATAGAGAAAAATGTTTTGAAAAAAAAGAGAGCTGAGCTTTTCACTCTTGTGACAGGACTAAAGGAAACAGCATGAAGTTGAGTGAGGAGAGGCTTAGGTTAAGTATCAGGAAGATGATTTTCATCCAGAGTGTGAATAAACACTGGAAGATGCTCCTCAGAAAAGTGGTAACTGCACCAAGCCTGGCAGAGTTCAAGAAGTGTTTGGAAAATGCTCTCAGGCACATGATGTGGCTCTCAGGGTGTCTTGTAGAGGGCCAGAGACTGGACTTGATTGATCCTTGTGGGTCATATTCTATGATTCTGCGTATTCTCCAACTCTGCATATTCTATGATTCCAAGTATGATTCATTACTTTCTTACACTACAAGCTTTAAAATGTCTTTTAAGATGCAATAGTCATGGCTGTCAATCCTGCTTCGAACTATGGTTGCAGTTTTTCTTTGCAGTTTTGCCTTTTCCTGATAGCACTCACTAGCTTCTCACATCCACTCTCTGTTCCTTCCAAGTGAACTGCAAGCTGCCAGATTCAAATGTCAGCCATTTGCCACAAGACCTGTCTGTCAGTTCTTATTTAATGGGGCAGAATTACTAGCCTTAATCATCCTTTTAGTCCTTAATTATGCTCAAGTGCAATTCTGTCTCAATGTTCCATGTCATGATGGACCTGATTTGTGGTCCTGCATAAACTATGATCCTTCGTTATGGTGGTCTTGTGCTTTATCTAAGGATTGAGCTGGTTCTGTCTCTCCAATTTAACACAGTCATGTAAGTGTAGAATGGTAATGTCCAGTGCAAAATATTTGTGTCACATTTGTGGATTTTTTTTTCTTCATCTGCAGACACAAGTCTGCTGTAAAGAGCAGGACTATTTTCTGTAACAATAAGGAAAGCAATTTCTGGGTGTAATTTTATAGTTGATTAAAATATTACTTGCTGTCCTTCCCATCTACACAGTAATACAGAGCAGCTTCTTTTCAGGCTAAAGGTTTGGGAAAATGAAAATCAATATTGTTCATATGGGCACAAGGTGGCTGCTGCAGCACAAGACTTTCTGGAATCTCTTCTAGAACATGAACATAGTGGGGTTTTTTAAGGCAGTCTGTCTTTGATCGGCTTAATCTGCCATGTGTGTTTTCTCAGTATTCCTCCTCCTATAGAGTTTATCCTTTTTGATTTTGAGAAGAACACCCAACCACACAGCTAGCTATTAATTGCAATAGATGCCTCTGAAATCATGTTAGTTTTCACTTTGCTTAATATTCTGTTGCAGGTTATATTCAACCATGTCCTCGCAAAACACTGATTATAAATTATGTGTAATTGCAAGGCAAGTAAAACCACGTATTTTGTGTATTTTTGCTGCCCCACAAATATGTCGACATTTGGGAAACTTACATATGTTTGCTTGCATATCATTTGAAGTCTTGGGCCCATGGAGCTAATATCCTTGACTGTGTACATCAGCAAATACAAGACTTTTAGATTTTTGGGGTTTTTTTGGAGGTCTTAGAGGGTTTCCTGTGCTTGATTGAAAAAAAGAGAATCCTTTTCTATGAAAATCACAGTCTCCAGTCTTGGTATCAGTCATCTAAAATCTGTAGGCAGAGGAACTACTCATTGTTACACATGCCAAAATACTGCCCCACATACTTATGTTCTTCCTCCCTGCCTTGGCTAATACATCCAGCGCCCTTTGGATATTGTTCTTTTCACTTCTTCTGAATTGAGGGCTAGAGAGAGAGAAAAGCCTCAATTTTTTNCTAATGTGAAGTGTTAAAGTTCTATATGAAAAGATGTGAAATAACCTGGTATCCTGGTTGCAACTTACAGTCCCCACCCTTGGGACTGAAATGTACTTGAGCCTGGTCCCTCAACTCCACCCTCACAACCTATGTTTAGTAGCAATATTCTCAGGTATGTGGTGGTGCCCTTTACATAATTTAGATTTTGAGCTCTTGCTAAAAATTGGTTATTAAGAACAGAAAATGTGCCAAAAAGAGAGATTTTGTATATATTTCACTTGAATTATCATCTTTCACATCTAACTACCAATTTCTTTTTTCATTAGAGAGAATTTTCTCAATACATTTTTTTTATAACTGTGCTGTTCACATCATTCGTTGCTGATTTTAGTAAATCTTGGTATCTTTTACCAAGACTGGAACTTTATAGACCTAATTCTCAGCAGATGAACGTGAAAATGACACTAGAATTTCTTATGTTTACAAAGACTGCTAGTATTTTCAATAATGATGACTTAGGATATGTAAACACCTGTGGCTTAAAAACTGATTAATATACAATGTTTTGACAGATTTTCCTTACTGTTGCTACAGTTGTTGATGGCTGATGGTTGCTGTAAAAGTTGAAATAGTTATTTTAATATGGTTTGGTGAAAGAATCTGTAGGGTAATTTCTCAACAAGTTTCAGTTGCTGCTGGGGTGTTGTTTTGTTTGTTTGTTTGGGTTTTGTGGGGGGGTTTTGTGTGTCTTTTTTTATTTCGTTTTGATGGTTTTTTGGTGGGTTTTTTTTTTTGGTTTGGGTCCCCCC
>WBMY01005406.1:2688-17046 GCA_013397315.1 Donacobius atricapilla | reverse complement strand
CATTTATATTAAGAGATGAAAAGCAGAGAAAAAAATTCACTTTTCACTGTTTAAAGTATAAATATTTATCATTGTCTTAAATGAAGTTTACTGGACTTGAGAAGTATTAAGTGAATATTGAACACCTACAATATATTTCCTTTTGACCGATGGTGAACTGTAATTGTTCTTTCTTAGATAAAATACCTCCACATTGGAAAGATGATGCATACACAGTGTTTTAGGTTAATTGTTTTTTACTGATAGATTTTTACACGCAAAAGCAGAAATTTTGGTGATTATGGATACAAAAGGAAATTAACACTGAAGATCTCTTCACTGGATTCAAGTTGTTTTGGGCAGCTATTAACAAAATAACCGCACAAAGTGAGACCTTAGTGTAGCCTTGGAGCATGTTAGTTTTGCCGTGGACAGACTTTTTTAGGGGTTTTCAGTATAAACATAAGCAGATTAAAGTGCACCAGCACTTCCATACTTACTGGAAAGGCAGTATTTTTTCAAGAGAGCTTGACTTAAGTGATAGGAAGTAATACATTGCATAGGACTGAGAAATGGTTGTGCTAATTAGCTTAGCTCTTTAGCAGTACTGAAGTAATCCTCTCCCACCACCCAGATCAGCAGGAAGGCTGATCTCTTCTTAGCAATAAATTATTGGTGTGGGTTACTACCTAGTAACCACAGTAATAGTGGTCATGGATCAGATTTCTGTTCTAAAGCTGATGCACAAATATAAACTGAATATGTGATTCTTGGTCAGAAGCGCTCAAAAAAGTCAAAAGCAAGGGAAGGAAAATGTTCCACTTGTGTCATGGTGCTTCCCCTTCAGAACTGATTTCTATCCAATATGTCCACAGAGTTGCATTGCCCTGTAGTTTACCTTCCGTTATCTCCTATGAAGCACAATGGGAATGGCTACGTGGAAGAGTGATGGAAAGGGTTAACTGCTGCCCCCAGTGTTATTCATCTACCTTGCATCAGCTGCTCAAATTTGTTATCTTGTCAAGTCGCCAGCCAAAAGGTAGCTGTGGGATGGATGAATTATTTTGAGGAAGGCAGTCTACTCTTACTGTCTTCTTTGTTGTTGACTCCTCAGTTATGGAAAGGATTAGATATTTACTATGCACATGGAATACAGTTGAAATTTACAAATCAAATATTGTCTGGACTCGGTGAATTTGTTGCGCATTTGCAGAGTGATTGTTGCATACATATTTTGTAGAAATGCAGGCAGGGATTCAAAACTGGGGGAAGGTGGTATGTTAACAACTTGCCACTTCTATCTTGTTCTAGATTAATATTATTACTCTTCAATGTACTCAACAATGTTCGACAGAAATTCTTTTCTGCCCAGGACTGACTGTTCTCAGAGTCTTCTTCTTGGTCCTGCTGATTCACTTGACTGAGAATGTTTGACTGTCTCTAGCAGTTTGTCTGTAATTTACAGGGAATCCTGAACTTGTTCTCTTTGGACCAAAAATTCACAAAGAATGTCCAGCTTCTCAGCCTCATTACTTAATAGCGCAGCTTGGCTTTGAAACTTTTACTTATGCTTCTTAGTTGCTAGCACAGTGTTAAAACTTACGCGTTATATTGTCTGAAGCTGCCTCCAGTACAGTGCAATCCTCAAAGAGAACTTAAAAAAAGCTACAAACAAGAACCTCAGCAATCATAAAGAATTAATCTTTATAGCTAAAATTCCCAACTCTATGCATGCCCCTGCCTTTTTTCTGACGGGATGATCTACATTCCAGATGAGCCATTTTGCATGTGCACATGAGCTGCTGCTTAGTTCAAAGTCCTCTGAGCAAGTTATGGCCTGCTTAACCCTTGGCTCTTCCTGATCCTTTATGAACTTGTTGCAAGCTGGATTTCACTTGGATTTCTTAAAATGCTTTCTGGAAAATAATATACATCTTCTTATATCCAGGGCAGTATGATAGAGAAGGGTGTTTGTATCAAAAGGTTCCATGAGTAATCTGTTAATCTTAACATAATATGGGGAATTCAACTGTCTAAATCAAAAGTAAACAAAATTAGACTAAGACGCTTACTCAACATATAAATATTTTCAGAAATATTGGTATTTTTTAATGTCACAGAAGAAGAGGCTTGGGAAATAGGATAGTGCACTCCCATGCTGTGTTTTTCTTTTTTTTTCTTTTTTTTTTTCTTTTGAATCTTTTATCTCTTCAATCTGTACATTAGTATTTTATTGCAACAAAACTGGAATTAAAAAAATAGGTAAATTTGCAGGATTCTTGTTTTCTAGAAGCTTCCAGGTGTACTGTCATAGTAGATACGTATTTACTGTTTTTGAAGCCATAATGAACAACTTTTATAAAAAAGGGTACCTGAGGAATGCACAAGCATTGTAACTGAATGTGGAAACAGATGCTCCCTTGCAAAATGCGTGTTGAGCTCTTAGAGATGAACCCTGGGTTCATTACACCCTCCTCCATTGATGCAGAATAAATGAACGAAACAGGTTTACATAAAGTAGTATCAGTAATATTAACTAGCTACTGCTTTTTCCGAGGCTTTTTCTTTCTTATCTGAGTGCCCCAAAATTAACCAACCTTTTTTTGAGTTTTGCTGATTATCAAGACAATTCATTTTCTTGCAATTTCCATTTTTTTCCTAGTGTATTTTCTTCAGGTTCCTTTTTATCTGGAATCAAGTATAAATTAACTAGGAAGAGAAAAAAAATGAACTCTTATTGCTTAGAAGAGGTAGAAATTGAGGGCAAAATGTGCCAAACCTTGCTCCTAGATTTCAGTTGAAAGGACCCTTCCTCTGTATCTTCCTGTTTTCCTAGATTGTGGCACAACAGGAGTATGTAAGATACAGAATTCTGAATAGGTTTTAGATGATACAGATGTGAAAATATGAAGTGGAGAGAACAGAAAGGAGTAGAAAGTAGCTAAAGATTTAGAAAAGGAAGACAATGTGTAGTACTGAATGATTAACTCTCAGACTGTAAGTACATCGATAGGAATTGTTCTTCACTAAAGTTTGTTTTTAATAATGTGGTATTATATTTTTGTATAAAGGTGGTGATGGTTCCTGAGATTTTATTTTCTGATAAGACATACTGACAAAAGTGCCAAGAAAAGAAAAATTCATTTTGGGTTAAATATTATATGGTCAGCAGAACAAACTACTTAGATTGTCCATGAATTTAGCTGGGCATAAATTCTTCAAATAAAATAAAAATAATTAAAATATTAATAATAATGATAATTTTTAAAAGCCTTCAAATTTGGTTCCAATGTCAAGAAATATAGAAACTTTATAAGATATCAATTTAATGAATCTTATGATAGATATGGGGTACTGCGTGATGAGATTTTCAAAAGTGTAACAAATGATGTTAGTAAAATTAAAATGTAGTCCAAGGAGAAAAGATAGTATATCACACATAAAGCAAAACCTCCAAACTCTGTGACTTGAATGGAGCTGAATTTTACTGAAGTTCTTAAATGCAAGTGTTCAATTATTGTTAATATCTCTAAAATGTGCAAAATGCAAAGCTGCAATTTTCAATGAAGGATTGCAAGGTGTGTTATTTTAAATGAGTTTAAGATTGTGGGTTAAAAATAAACATATAGAACTACTTGAAAATTCATGCCTAACTACTTAAATAAAGAAGGTGTTACAACAGGAAAGGCCGGGACCCCATTTTGTCATGTGTCTCTGCAACCT
The DNA here is from genome assembly GCA_013397315.1 of Donacobius atricapilla. NCBI lineage: Eukaryota > Metazoa > Chordata > Aves > Passeriformes > Mimidae > Donacobius > Donacobius atricapilla. Next base: position 13,344 of record WBMY01005406.1, on the reverse strand, counting down.
TAATGGTGAAATTTCTTTGTTTTCGGGCCTACACATTTCCTTTTAATATATTTATTTTTATGGAATTATTATAAAATTGTACATTATTCATTACTGTAATTGTTCTGGTATTGGATTTTGTGTAAAAATCCCATTCAGACCAATACTATCTTTATTGTAGTTTGAGTGCTGTCTTCTAGGTGAGGTTATATTTTTTAAATGCTTGATAAATTCAAGCAGAAGAAATCACTGATATGTGTCTGTACCACATTCTAAAACACATATCAAGTAGAAATAAATAAGGTAAAATAACCCCAAATCCTACTAAGAGAAATGTTATTGCTTGATAAAGTCCTTGGGAATTGTAATAGGTACAAATAAGCCCTCCAGCCTTGGAAATGATCAATGGCAGGTAAGCAGTCTCCTTTTGGTTATATTTCTTCTATTGTTCTGGAATGGACAATTACCATGTCAAAGGACTTAACCAACTGCTTTAAAATGTCATTAATTTTCTTAAATGAAATGTATCACAGGAAATAGCTCCAGTGTTTAATTTCAGAAGCTTGGATAATATACTGTGGACCTATCTTGGGACAAGCAGTCCTCTAACATTTTGTTTGCCCTTGAGATTTAGAAGGAATCATATCTATAGTATTCATAATAAGTAGCAATTTAACCAAGTTCAAATTAGATGTGAACAAATGGATTAACAAGCACCTCATTAAAATTTTAATTTCCATTCCATTTATCACTTTTAATAGAATCAACTCTGTTTCGGGGTGGGGGATGATTAATTTCCAAGTATAACATTAATTTCACTTGTTTTTATCAATAGCTTGAATTCTTTCCTATAAAATTTACTTTCTGTAGTTTCAAAATATGTGACCTGCGCATGGAAATAATAAATTTTAAAAGGATAAGGAAAATCTCAATTGATTTAGTGGATATGTTTTTAAGTACTGAACTTTACAGTACTACTGTATGTATTTCCCTCTAAGTGATAATATGTGCTTACTTGTAGTGTTTTTAAGAAGAATAAATGAATTTAAAATAAGTACATTTGGGGAGTTGTCTAAATAATTTCACTGAAAATATCAATGTAAATATTTCAGGAGTAATTTGTGACTTTTAAACTTAACATTCAGATTCCAACTTCATAGAAATATTTTAAAGTGCTTTGAATTCCTTGGATAGCATATATCACAAATGCGCAGAATTTTCATAATTTAATGTTTTCATTCAAATAAAACTATTCTAAAACTCTAATGTGACTATATCTATTAGTGAAGAATGATTTTATACAAAAAGGCATTGATTAAACCCATGGTTTATTAGCAGTTGTTTTCAAGGGAAAAGGAAACCAAATTATAGGAATGTAAGGATTTTATCTTTTGGGGATTCATGTGTTCTTTGAAGTCCCTATATTCTGTTGTGGTGTGTTCTGGGTGTCAGATGCCAGTTTTTAGGTTACATGCATTTTTTACAGGCAGTTTTTTACCTCAAATATGTTCTTCATTTTTTTTACATTTTGCACTGATACGTACTATATAGATCCCTGAGAGAAACAGAATAATTGTTTAGGGCCCTCTTTCTGTGTAGCACCAATATGAATGTCAAATTCTTAAGTGTCTATCAAATAAAATAGAGATATCTAAATCACTTCAAATCTTTACACAGCATGTGGGAAAGCAAGTAGTTTTTGATGTAATGGCAGTCTTGAGAGAGAAGAGAAAAATTGGAATAGTATTTTAGGCACCTGTGAGATTCTTCCAGCATGTGGTTTGGGCAAGAAAGAAAATAATAATATGAACAAGTGCTTGAAAAATATTTCAAATTAAAGAAGTATGTTTAAGATGAAGAAATGTGTCAGTCTTTTTGGGTGTCATTACAGATTGAGTCTCAACTTAGTATTTGTTGGGTGGGGTTTTAAATGCTTTTGGATTTGTGCTGGTTTGTTTTGTTTTGTTTTGTTTTGTTTTTCCCTAATTAAATATATTTAATTGTGCCTTCTCTATAATTATGTAATCAATTTTAGAAAGTATTTTTCACTCAATTGATTTCAGCTATGGTACAGTTATCTAAATCTAAAAAAGTACCAGAGCATTCATTACGATCTTTAAAAAAACACCCGTTTAAAAAAAAAATCATCTCCTAGGAATTAATTAAAAATAAAACCAATAATTCCAAGAGTAGCAACCTACCATAGTGAAACATGAATAGATCTTTCTCACTGTCTTTCAGGTAAAGTAGTTCTGAATGTTCTTTCCTGTTAAGGAAAACAACCTTAACATTTTGTGAAAGCTATAATTCAGGAAATGTTCTGATTTCACATCTGAAACATAAAGAAATATTAAAGACAAAGAAACCTTGAATGAGTGCATACATATAGGCCTGTGGTAGTGCTTCTTGGTCGCTGCTGAGGGTGGCTGACTACTTCTTTCAGGGGGAAGGAACTGTATGAGTAGGTTAACAAGGAGAAATGGTTTTCTGGATGTAAGCAATGCATCAGATCAGATTAAATGTGTTGTGAGACCTTTGTTGTTTAGCTTCTTCAGCAGCTTGACTTTCTGTTCTGCAAGATTCTTTTATGTGTTTGAACTTCTCTTTGGCAAAAGAGTTAATAGAATCCTTTTTTTTCCTCCAGTCTACTTTCTGTTCTTGAGAGTTTTGCTCTGTGACAAGTTTATGTTCTTTAATGTGTAATTATATCTCTGGTATTAAGATGTCTAATTTGATGTACTTCGATTTCACCCTAGGTCTACAAATTCATTTCTGTCATACAGATTCAGAGCTAACTTGTAATAGCTGCCATTTTGTAAATGTCATAGTTTAACTCCAGTGGAAAACTAAGCACCATGCAGGCACTCATTCACCTTCTCCCACTCTGCTCTTCAGGGGATGGTGGAGAGAATTGGAAAAGTAGGAAAAAAGTGAGAAAATTCAAGGGTTAAGATAAAGACATTTTACTAGGTAAAGCAAAAGTTGTGTACACTAGCAAACCTAAGAATCCATCCACCTCTTCTCATGGGCAGGCAGAGGTTCAGCCATCTCTGGGACAGCTGGGCTCCATCACACATAATGGTTCCTTGGGAAAACAAACACCATAATTCTGAGCTTCCCCTCCTTTCCTTCGTTTTCCCTATCTTTAGATTTTGAGCATGATGACAAATGGTATGGAATATCCCTATGGTCACCCGGGGTCAGGTGTCTCAACTATGTCTCCCTAACTCCTTGTGCACCCTGGGACTGTTTGCTTGTGGGGTGGGGTGAGAAGCAAAAAAGACCTTGGTTCTGTGTAAGCACTGTGCAGCAATAGCTAAGACATACTTGAATTATCAACCATTTCCACCACAAATCCAGAACAGAGCCCTCACTATCTACTAGGAAGAAAATTAACTCTACCCCAGCCAAAACCCACTCAGTAAATCATGCCTTGCTTTACTACTTTATTAAGTGGTGTTTTGACAGGTTCTAATCAAACTTTTCTTTCTAACTTGTTGGAGACAAAAGAATATGTCAAAGAATTAAAGGGTACTTTGAATTATTAAGGTAAATTAATTCTGGTAATTGCTATGAAGGTAGAAGATTGAAGTAGAGGCTAAGGTTAATAAAGATAATTTAGACATTTTATTTGTATATATACACTTTCTGTTTCTGTCAGGATTTAAATTTCCCAGAATGCCTATTTAGTGTGGATTTCGACTAGTGGCCTGAATGTAATCAAAGACCAGGGACATATCTGGAAAACTTTGTACTCTTTGCTCCTTTTCCAGAAGGTACAGTTTCTCCTCTAAATTTAAGTCACTGTTTATGGAAAAGATGTCTGGACAAAAAGAAAGAACAAAAAACCAACCAAGAGATAAACACCAAAGCCAGAGAAAAACAGAAAAAGTCTGTTAATCTCATTTGGCTGGGTATTTTCAAAGACACAGCCTTGTCTTTCTGCTATTAAAAAAATCACATGAAAAAACCCAATCTTTTAAGGAAATATCTGTATTTTACAAAAAGGCAGATACAGTGAATAAGTATTTCCCTTCTGAGTATTCCGTTCTGTGAAGTACTAATACACAACATGATGATGAAATATTGTCATCAAAGGCAAGTTTCCAACACTGACAGATATTTAACATCCTTGTGATTGAAAGACTCAGAGCACTTTTCTTTTTGTATCTTTTTAACATCTTAATCAAAATGTCTAAGGTACACAGCTGAATGCTTACAGAAGTCTAACTAGTCTCTGGGGCCCTATGATGGCTTGCACATATGTGATGTTATTTGACGGATTATACATTAGGCCATTTCAAGCATTGTTCAAGTCAGTAGACAATCCAAAACCATAGTGTAAAGTGGTTTTCAGCAAAAATTCTAGTGAAAAGATTTCTTCCCATTTAAGTGGATGAATGGCAATAATATTTACAGAGAAATGCTCTTCTGATGCCTGTTATGACTTAAATCTTTAGATCTTGAGGCTGATCATGTAGATCAGATTCAAACTTAGGTATTATCATAGAATCTTATACTGGTTCAGGTTAGAAAGGACTTCAAGAGGCCAGCTCCCTCCTCAAAGCAAGATAGGCTGTAAATAAGACTTTATGCAGTTTGGGACTGCAAATTTCTAGGGGTGGAATCTGCATAAACTATCTTGTCAACCTATTCCAGTATTTGACTGGCCTAGGGGTTTAAATTTCCCAACACCAGTCACAACTTTTCTCGCTTCAATTTACATGTTCTTTGTGTGTCATAGGTTATGTGCAGTGTCCCCTGATCATCTTGGTAGCCCTTAACTAGTATATTCCAGTTTATCAATGGCTTTCTTGTAGAGGAGGAGGCAGCAGAATAGGATGTACTATTCTAGATGCCAGCTAGCAAGTGTCGCGGTGCCTTCAGTNTTAACATATCAAATAAACATAAAAATCCACACTGCTACAGCAAGTACTGGGATAAAGTGCTGAAGTGCTATAATGACTTCTCTGTTCTTCTGGCTCCACATAACCTAGCATGGTGCTGGCTGCCTTTGCTGCCAGGACACACTGCAGGCTTATTTCAGCTCACTGTTTGCTAAGACTGGTCTTTTCCATAGGAGCTGCTCCCCAGGCACTCAACCCACAGCTTGTAATGGTAGAAGGAGTTCTTTCCCAGATGTAGGAGTTAGCCTTTGCCCCCACAGTTTGTGTTTGACCATTGTCCTGTCCAGGCCACTCTGACTAGCAGCCCCACTCTCCTGCATATCCATGGAACCCTTTCCAGTTTGGTGTCACCTGCTGACTCAGTGAGAGCATACTCTCTGTCCTCCTCTAGGTCATTGTTGGGGTTGTTAGAAAGGAGAGTTCCCAATACACATCCCTTTAGTACTCCACTTGTTGCTGGCCTCCAGGCAAAGTTTATCACATGACCCCCCTGAGCTTGACTATCCAATCAATTTTTTTTTTTTAATTTGTGTAGCAATCCATAAATCCAGACTAACATCTTGCACTGGATATAGTAATATAGTGGAGACAGTGTTTAAAGCTTGATTGTTGACCTTAGCTCAGCCTTCCAGCTCCTATGGTAACATTACAGGATAGATGGAATAGGACACTAGATCAAGGAGTGCAGTGATAGGACAAGAGGTAATGGCTTTATACTGAAAAAGAATGGGTCCTGATTAGATGTAAGAAAAAAATTATTTTCTGTGATAGTTGTGAGGAACTGGTTGCTCACAGAAGCTGTGGATGCCTCATCCCTGGAAGTGTCCAAGGCCAGATTAGAAGGTGCTTTTAGCAACCTGGTCTAGTGCAAGATGGTCCTCCCCATGGCAGAAGAGTTGGAACTAGATGATCTTTAAGGTCCCTTTCCACCCCAAGCACTCTATGATAATTTGGGGTTTTTTTAGCAGACATTTATAGTATTATAATCCTATATTGTACTGTGGGGTTGGTACTGCCAAAGAAGGCATTTTGAAGGAACTAGAATTTCAAGTGTGCCACTGTCTTATTTCCTGTCTTTCAAGTATCACAGGAAAAGCAGGTGATTCTTTAGATCATCTGACTGAAAGATGGAAGAAAGTTATGATCTATAGCTCAGCCTGGATTAGATGAATCATGGATTGACTAGCAGAGCTGTTCAGAGAAGGTGGACAAAAATAGCTGCTTTTTGAGGTATTCCTTACTCATATTTATTGTCTCGTATATTTGTTAAACTCAAAATAATTTTTTTCACTTCTATTTTGAGCATCTTTCAAGATGTTACTTCAGTGTTTTCATGGTAGAAGAGAACAGTAGTCTTTGATTTGTTATTGTTGAAACTGCTGACATGTTAAAAAACAGGTACTGTCTCTGTACACCTTCCAACATCACTGATTCTTGCTACAGGCTTTGAGCCCACGAGAGTGGCTTCTGTGATTACCTCTCCTGCAGTTTCCAAGGCTGAATATGTTGAAAAAAAAAGCCTTCAAGAGCTTTGGTCTTAAATCCAATCATACAAGTTTGTGGTTTTCTTTTCTCTTGGGTTTCTTCTCTGCCTGTGGTCTTTCTCAGTCTTCTTAGCACTTTTGTTTTTTATTGCCCTACAACTCTTGGCAGCCAGGGTGGTGGAGAAGTACTGATAATGACAGATGGGATCTTTGACAGTAGAAGTTTTTTAAAGCATGTGGAAAAATGTTAAAATAGAAGTGAAGAACTTCAGAAGGGGTTTCAACAACTTGTTATGGGGTAAATTTAGCGTTGTTTCATGTTGCTCTGCTGCTGTAAAATCAGTTATGTTTATGTTGTTTAAAGCATATCAGAAATTAATGAGGAAATAAAGATGATTCTTTACATATTAATGTACTTAAAACAAGGGGGTACTTAGGTTTAGTTACTTATTGTTTTTAACAGGTTTTACAGTTTTTTCTCCAATTGATCTAGACTTTGTCCACTGTACTAGGACGAGATCTTCCCAGCTGGCATCACTCTTCTGGTTAAAGCTGGGCCAGTAGCAGACTATAATTGAATATCTGTTGGATGAAGCATTGAAAGATGTATAACAATAGTCTGGGAAAGCCAAATCCATTCTAAGAAGTTTAATTCATGTTTTTGTTTAATCTATAATATGCAATACTAAAAGTGCATTAAAAAAAAAGAGAAAAAAACCCCATGTTTCATGCATGTATTGAATTAGGCATTGAAAGAAATCGTTATTGAATAATGATACTGCTGATTGACCTGCAGGATAGAAGTATGATGAAGTATATAGAAGTAATCAATGTATGTAGTAAAATATACGGCAAATGTTTTAAAACAGAAAAATTATTTTACCACTTAGTCTACAACTTGTGTTTTTTCATTACTTGAGTACCTGTGAGAGCAATTGGACTGTAAGAGAGTTAAAAACAATCATCATTTACTATTACAAATATTTAAACTTCACAGAAGAGCTTATTAAAATTATAACTACTGTGTGAAATTGCATATTGTGTTACTAATTTGGTCTATTTTGTTTCCTTTACAAAGTAGTCTTTTAGTGTCTAGTGTAGCCGCCTGTGACTTAATCATTAGATTTATACTTCCTGTCCTTAGAGTGTTGAAAGGTCAGTAGAATCAAAAAACATTGCCGTTGGCCATCCATTATGAGTCACAGACCTATTCTCCTTTGTTGAAAGCAACTATCAGACTATCTAAGAGGTATTCCTTTCAAAGTTGCAATGCTTACTTTGTTTGCCTCATAATCAGTTGGAGTAAAATCTCTCAAGCATTTGGAACTTCTAAGCAATTTGCTTAGAAAATAGCAAATGATCTGACTGACCTTAGCTGCCTATATTGCCAACCCTTTGAAGAAAAGCTGTTCTTAAGACAGGTGATGTCAGGATAACATGAATAAAACCTGTGTATTTAACTACAACTTTGAAGAAAGAATGTTGGCATTTTAAATTACTTGCAATATCAGTCACTAAACACTATTCATAATTTTAGTCCCTTACTGGAAATGCAATTCACTAGTAAGGTATTTCCTAGACAGTTATTTCCTGGAATAAAGAAGATAGTAAGAAAAGTTGCAAGAAGGATTTGTTAAGAGTTTATTACGGACTCGATGGAACATAGCTGCAAGTGGTCATTATGTTATTATATCAGTTTTATTATCCATGCTGCATGTTCTCTGAAGTATATTTGAATGCTGCTTCTAAGCATGGCCTCTGAAGAACATTCTGCCGAAGAGCAGAGTTTGAAGCTGTTACCTTGGAATACGTGGCTTGTATGCCAATTACCCCAGTGCCTAAGACCAACGTTGAATGTACTACTTAAGTACATTGACCCTTGCACTCCAACCTTCTGGGCACTTCTGGTTTACAGTCTTACAGTCCAGGGACCATATAACACTTAAAGCAAGGACATGCCAGCTCTGCAGGGGAGTGTCATCTGCTTCAGTAAATGGCACGAGAGCTGTAGTTCATTTTTTGCATATTTCCTAAATTATTAGTTACAAGGATTCACTAATATAAGAATGATAGAGTCTTTATTTAGTTTGAGACTTAGTAGAAAGAACGTGCACCTACTCTATGTTTTGTGTTAGAATTTAGGGAAAGGATTAATATGACAGTAATGAGTTTATTTCCGTGAAGTGCTGAATAGTTTCTGATTATGCCATCAAAGGTTGAAGCCTTGTAAGAAACGTAAGGAACCTGAAGATACAGCTTTCAGCTGTAGAAGCCACTTGCCACTGATATAGATTAGATGCTGTTAAATGTATTAGTGTGTGCTGCTTCTAGAACAAGCAGACTTAAGAACCAGATATATAATTTAATGGAATAAAAGTGCAGATTTATACTGAAATGCTTTTTCTTCTATAGTGAATTTCTAATCTATAGTAGGGAATTAAATTTTTCCTGCATCCAGTGGATTTAAACATCTGCTAATGGTACTGTGTGTGTTACAGCTTCTACATTTAAAAATCTTTAAAGACCTTCATAAAAATGGAGACTTCTTCCAGTCTCCTACAAAAACCACAACAAAACAAAAAATTTCCCTCTTCATTTTATAAATACTGAGTGACATGTGATATATATATATACACACATGTTACGTAGCTGTAGTCATGCATTCACTGAATGTATTCTGGTATAGAGAAATACATATGAAAAGTATTCTGAAGTAGCCATTGTGTACTATAACAGGAGAAAAATAATTTTGGCAGATTGAGGGTTTATCCTTTACCTTCTTGATTGCTGAGCACCATACAGGTTTGATTCTGCTATAATAGAAAGTGTAATTGCTATGACTTCAATTGACATCTTAGAAGCTACTGTATGATACAGAATTGATAATGATGTTGACAGGGACCTTGAAAAAATTGGAATAGAATTAGGGTTAGAATTCAGTCTTGAGAATGTAAGGATAGTAGAATGTTAATATACTTATAGCTTGAGTTGTCAATTGTATTTTGTAAGTTTGAAATCTGAGTAAAGTGAAAGGACTCTGGTGGATGATGCTTCCTTCTCTTTATATTGTTAAACAGCCATGGCAGGGCTGACTTCTATCACTAGCCCAATTTGGCATGTGAAATATCCCAGACCACGAAGAAAGTAGTTCTTGAATTTTCCCCTGTAGAGAAATACTCCTGGATCCACTTTGGTACAACTGGAAACCTCATTTCCTTCTTCTAATGTTCTGTAATATTTTCTGAGAGAGTCCACAGACATTGTCTGGTTTGCTTAAACCTGAGTTCAATAGCATACAGTTTAAGGACTGTGTAGTGAACAATTGCAGTACTGACAGTTAGAATTGAGTTTACAGCTATAAATCAAGTCTCAAGGAAAAAAAAAAAAGGAGCTTTATAAAAGGTATTCAGAGTATTAAATGGAAGGAATATAATGAAATAAAATTAGTATGCTTATGCAAATGACCTAGCTATGACTTCATAATTTGTAATGGTATTCAGTTAGGCAGTGTTTACACTTGTTAATGACGTCCTTTATGAGTGATAATTGATCTTACTCATTATCATATTAAATCCTTGATCATATGTCATTAGTTGGGAATGTAATAAATGGTCTGTTTGATTTTTAGTGTAATGAACTAATTAGACTAATTAAAATCAATATGTGTGCCAATATTAGACTTTGAATCCAAATGCTGCTGTCTGCTTGCTAAAAATCAGCAACTCAGTAAAAAAGTGGCCTAATGCTGATTTATGAGCACTTGATGAATGTGAGGTAGAATAAATTGCTTGTAGTGGTAGAAACAGCATTAGTGAAATACAAGGTTCTAAGTACATTGTAAGATCAGGAGTAAGGGCATACTTAAGTCTGTAGTTACGTGGCACCTTTAAACCTTTCTGGTTGATTGGATCATTCTTCAGAAATTCTTCAGATTAAATATTGTAAAGTGCATTGATCAATATTTATAAATGTAATATTCTATGCGTGTGTCTGTATGTACATGCAATTTATTTCTCTCCATGAGCCTGTGTGTTTTTGTATGTTATCGCATTTTGTAAATTTTACATTTTGTACTGCACTTTTAATTTTTTAGTATTCTGTGAACATACCAAATAGGTCACACTTTCAAATCCAGTTACTGTTATTAAAATGTGTTATTCAACCATGGTATCCACTCTTATGTTTATGAGGAATTGTGTTTATAAGACCTAAGGGAGACAGGAACACATCCTGTAATTCTGTAATGACCTTTTGGAGAAGAAGGAAATGGCTACGGGAAGGGAAGG
>WBMY01005404.1:0-10239 GCA_013397315.1 Donacobius atricapilla | reverse complement strand
CACTGCTTGGTGCTGATAAGAGCAAAGTTGTAGGCTCAATCCTCATATGGGTCATTCACTTCAGAATTTGACATCTTGATCCTTGTAGGTCCCTTCCAACTCTGAATATGCTGTTAATTCTAGCGGTAAATTGATTCTCCTTCACTTATGTTAATTATTCCACATGTTCAGTCTCCTCTTCCTCCTCTTGAGTTAGTGGGTTTCTAGACTTCCTGCGCTGTGAGCCAGTGTTTTCACTCTTTCCCTGTCAAAATCACCTTTCACCCAGTCGGCACTTTAGACCGACGTGTTGCCCCTGTTTATTCCTCCTTCTGGGCCTGTCTTGGGCATTCTGCCAAGTATCCTTGTGGTATGTAAGTTCAGCATTCCATTGTGACTGATTACAATACATATATAATCCCAATTTCCTTTTTTCCTACTCTTTCTCAACGGCTGCAGCCACTGAGGCATCTTAAGTGTATAAACAGGGTTTATTTATACGAAGTTTATCAGTTTGGAAACCCTACCTCAGAAGGAACACTGCGCTTAACGGGGGGGGTCTTGCGCAGGTCCCCGGGGAGATGCCAGCCCCTTGCGAGCCACGGGCAGCTGCCTCGGTGTTTCCGGGGAGAAAGCAGTCTCGGCGCCTGCCCCAGCTGCCTCCGGCTTCAGCCCGCCCCTGCAGCGCCTCATTGGATTCCCGGCCGAGGGGGTGGTGCCGCCGCGGCAGGGCTCGGGCGTGCGGGCGCTGATATGCCGGAGCTGCGGAGCGTTGTATAAGAAGGAGCTGCAGGGAGGAGAGAGAATTAAACAGGACCGCGTTCCTCCTCTGTGAGCTGAAGAGGTTAGTGACTCTTACTTAATTCTTACTCGCTGTAATTAGGATTGGGAACCAGGGCTTTCGTTTTCTGTTCATCTCCTCCCTAAAATTGCTCGTCACCGGCGTTTCCCCCTCGGTTGTGGAGGACTGGGGGAGTCCTGCAAGTCACGTTGTCCTAGCTGCTCAAAAGACACCCTCCACCGAAGGGGACGAGCCACCACCTGGGGAAGGGGAAGCAGAGAGAAAGGAAAAAAAGGAAAAGCCCTTTGTTTGGAATAGAGTCCAGGTTGCAGTGAAGCAGAGTACTAGCCTGTAAATGACGTGGACGTGGAAGTATCCAAGCAGCATCTTCGAGTCGCCAGGGCACTGCATGGTGAGAGTGTGAGAGATCATGTAAAACCATTCCTACAAACTGGATTTCTTTTTAGAAGTGCTGAGCTTCCTTCCAGTCCTGTGGAAATCCATTTTTTACTGTAGCTATTTGATGCTCTCCTCTGAAACATCAGACCACCAAGCAGGCTGTACCTCAGTTTACCCATGTGTAGGGTGAGAATGAGAATATTTTCCTTTTGTAAAGGGATGTGCTGGGACCATATTTCAGACAGCATTTGGTGGGAGAAAAGTGATTCTTATGTTCTCAGATATGGTACAGAATCCACGTATAAAACACATTAACACTTAATTACTTTTTGTTCTGTTACAGCCATCACTTATCTCTAGGTTAAAAAAAAAGAAAAAAGATGCATCAAGGCTCGATCTAGGCACAGTGAAAAGACAAGTTCAGCCTTTATATAACTCCTGGCATCTTGCTGAACCTTTGTGCTGGGGCTTGTTAAAAAACCCCAAACAACCAGTGTTAATTAGGGCAACAGTGTAATGAACTGATTTTGTGTGAAACCATTTTTTTCCAATTCCTTACATTGATTTGCCAATTAAGTTTTGTGCAATAGTCTTTTAGCTGTTGGATCTATGGTTACAGATGTGAACATAGAATGACGTGCCAAAAATCAATGGCATAGTGTTTTAACATCTTTCTGTCATTTGTGTCAATAAATGAGAAAATGAAGACAAATGTGTTTCAGTAATGTAAATCTAACTTGAAGTTTAATTGTCATAACATAAACAGCATTGGGTTAATATTTTAAATTATTTTCAGCATATATAAGAAAGCCTTTGTTAGTCTTACAAAAAACTCACAAGCAGTGCATACCACTTAGAGAAAAATGATTAATAATTAAATATTATTAGCATAATAGTTGATAGTAAAATACTTCAAAATTTCTTGCTAATGGATCAAGAAACTTCCCTTATTCCAAAGTGCTGATTTTTCTGGATTCCTCTTCCTGGGTTTACATCCACATGGTCAAGAAACTTTTTCTGATACAAATCTCCCAGTTTCTTCAAAGAGTGAACTGAGTTACTGTTTGTGAAGAGCTGGAGTTTAATTTGATGAAGTACAGTTTGTGTTATTCTTAAAAGACTGGCAGTGCTTATTTTGTAGAGCTAAAAAGGAGACTCAACCTTTGTAGTTTTTAACTTCTTATCCTTAGTGTTCTCATTATTATTCCAGTTGTACTAACTGGATGTTTCAACACCCACCCCTCACCCCCCAAATCTAAAGAGCTAAAAAGACCACTGCATTCAGCTCTTAGCAACTTGATTTTAGATGTCAAAGGGCAGACCTGCCTTTTTTTTTTTTGGTCATGAAAAATATCTGCTGTGTCCACAGACTTTGAAAACTAAGCAGATGAGAACAGGACTGCTTTGCTCTCTGCACTAAAAATTAACTGGCCTTGTCAAAACAGGTGAAGATAAATGGATAAATTAACTGTCCAGTTTTCAAATTAAAATCATTCCATCTTACACCGTGGTGTCAGGACTTCAGTAAGATGCAGGACTGGAGCACATTGGCATTTTTGCTTTTTAATGATGACTCTAAAGTCACTTGAGTTTCATCCATCTTATAGAGGGAATATTGTACTCTGTGTTGTGCAGATTAGTTGTAGGAAGCTTCAGATGGTGTTTGTCATTGCCACTACTGTGGTCCATTGAAGCTTTCTCTGCACTGCCATCCTTGGCTAGGTAAGCAGAGTCAGGCAACAGGAGATAAAACTAAACAAAGTTGGGACGAAATTGAGAAACTAAGAGTTTGGATGGATGTAGTAGTGGGAGAATAATGTCCTGAGGAAGGAGTTCCTGTGTTTTACGTAGTGGTGCAGCAACATCAATGTATGCAGGATTGTAGATAACTTTGACCTCGAATTATCAGGCAACCATAGATCTTTCTGAAACTTGCAGGTAGTGCTCAGTGTGTTAAAAGAACTTACATTATACTCATAGTGCAACTTATTAAGTGAGGTATTAAAAAGGCCTCTTCACTGTGTGGGGAAGCAATGGGGCTTAGGAAAGAAAAACAGTCCAAAAGCCAAGGCACACTTGCAGTTTAATCCCTTAGTTAAAAAAAAAAGAAACCAAACCCAAAATCAACAAAATCCCATTCTGGATGTATCCATGCCCTGTTGTAACATAGCAGAACAAAGGTTGCTGAGGATCTGTCTCATGGCTCTGGAGCTGGCCTTGAACTGTGGCAGATGTTCTCATGCCTGTAAAGCCACAGCATGGGACTTTTATCTTAAAACTTTATAAAATAAGTGCAACTATAATAAAAAGATAAATACATTTGACTTGTTTTGTCTCTACTCTCTAAGCAAAAAGAGCTTTAGCTTCTTGTCTAACTGAACTTAAATATTCCTTAGACTAATGTTTGCAACTCAGAGATCTACTCTGTTACTTAGAAAACATTGCAGAAACCCACCTGACTGGGAAAGATAATGATATGCATTTGCTAATCCTGTTCCTCCAGATGAGTACAACCCACCACTTTAACAACCAGTTGAACAATTACCATAAAATGAGTGTCTTTTTTTTTTTTTTCTTAGCATAGCTTTATTAACCAGTTAAAATGAGCCTGTTTGTGGCAGCTAATGTTCCTGTTATAGCAACTAACCTAAACGCTAAATTAAAGGCTGCACAACACTGGCTAATAAAGTAAGAAGTTCTCGTGGCTCAAGTAATGTTACTATGTTTATTAGCTTTTCCTGTCAGTGAAATGTGTAGGTACAAAGGCATTTTTATTATCTAGTCATTACCTCTGTTCTGTGAATGGAAGGAGAGAAAAGCTGCCGGAAAGAACATGGATTACTGAATAATCCTCAAATAACAGAAAGGAAGAAGTAGTACAGGATGTGAGGGGTAAGTTGAGACCACAGTCATTCTAGTTAAAACGTCATGGATGTTTCTTTGCTATGCTAGAAGTGATAAAGCTTTGTGACCCTTTCTGTTGCTAGGGAAAGTAGCCCTTAGTTGGTATTTACTGTCTTTTGCAGGCTCTGACACAGATTAGCAACAGGCTGGTTAGTCTGTTATTTGGCAATGAACATAGAGATCTCGGTGGCTTGCTCATACTTGTCTGTGGAATAATTAGCTGGTTTTTCTCAGACATAGCACAGCTGTGTGCAGCTGGAAGTGGGATTAACATGTTGGTAGAGATCTCCCTGTGCTTAGTCTTTGGTCTTGGTGACAGAAGATAAAAATGTATGAAGGACTGAGGTGGGGGGAGGTTGGTTTGTTCATTTGTTTTGGTTTTGTTGTTGCCATTAAACCGGATTCATAACATTTGGATGGAGTTGGCAAAATAATTCCTAGTTTTTGTCTTCCTCTAAAGCTTTGATTTTTTAGTGGCAAAAATCTGTGAAGAACTTAGATACTCAGATAATTGGAACAGGGATAAGGAGGAATTCTGTACTGTTGATAATTCACTACTAAGTGATGAGGCTATTGAANCACTGGCATGGGGGGGAGGCTACAGTGACAGGCCACATGCACACATGTGAGTGAAGCATGTGGCAAACACAGACCTCCAGACAACAGGCTCCCTCTTTCACCTTTGTTTGAAGGCAATATAGTTAAAGTAGGGGCTGGCAGAGCTGGGCCCAGAGTCATGAGTACCACCCTGGGGTGCTGTACTACCTGCACTAAAACACAGCCCTTCTAGTCATCCTTAGTAGGATGCCCATCCAGGCATCCTAGTCACTGTGCTACGCGCTCATGAGGGGATGGGGTACCCACCTTGGTTGCTGCCTGCACTGCGCTTGCCTCACTGCTCCCAGGAGGACTAAATCAAGTAACAAAACTACAGTGAACAGGTGACAAGAGCTGCAAAGGACACAAAGCAAAGGAGGAGCTTGGCATGGGAAGGGATTGCTTGGCCTGTCCCTCTGCACACAGGGTCTGCGGGTTGGGATCACAGCATGGACACGTGTGTGGCCGCTACCTGGCAGAGCCAGGGCTCCCTTTCACATCGGACTTCTGTGTCCAGCCTTTGCCTGGGGGCCCCTAGGCTATTTGCAGAAGGGAGCCTAGTCTGAAAAAATGGGCCTAACCATGGGAACGAAATAAATTTCAAAGTTACAAATGTTTTGTTCTGTATCTAAACAAACATCTTGGTTTTCATGTATATTCCTTTTATAGATGAACTTCAGTTTTCTTGTGGCATGACTCTACATTAATGGTTTGCCACTTTATTTTTTTTTTGTGCATACAGTTTATATTAAAAAGTACATAATTTAATTTTTTATACAACTAATCTATTTATTAATCATGCTCAAAACCCTTAGTCTTTTTTTAACTTTATTCTGAAATCTCTTTTCTGCTTGAATATATATAAGGTACGCACTTCTGTAGTGGAAGTGTTTACCTACATTGCCATTTTTATTCGCTTCAGGGATAATTCTAAGTAGAGCAATAGCTTTTGTGTCTCTGTTTTTAATAGCATATGGTCTTATTTTGGTGACTAAAAGTTTAAATAAATATAGTTTAAGGTGTGGTGGTGCTTTCTAATGTTTGTGTCAAAGTTGTCTCGATTATATTACTCTGAGGGTTTGACATTGGTTTTGGTTTTAGTTTTAGTTCATTATCACCTGGTGTCGCCTTCTAAGGAGTCTTTGGAGCTTTCTTTACTTAAGTGTGATGGATTCAAGCACTCTGTTCCTTAATCCTAATCGTGGTAAATATGGTGAGAAGCACCTGAAATGGTCCTTCCTACTGTGGTTTCAGGGTCTTCTCTGCAAGAAATTTAACACAGACATAATCTCTAGGCTGTATGTTATACACTGGCCTGTCTAACCCTCTGCTTTGAGTTCCAGCCACATATATTTTTTTAATGTTTCTGAGTTGCTTATTCAAGGCCACCATATAGGTGATCGGTGTTTCCTCCCCAGTCTGGGAGGTTATTCTTTTTTGTACTCTATATAGTCTTTTATAAGACATTTCAAAAGGACTTAACTTTTCTTTTGCTCTGGGTTTAGTTTAAATTCACAACAATGCTAATAAAAAAATTGAGGTCAGGGTATGTTGGCTTCTTGCCTTAGTCTTACAACTTGTTGTTTATTGTGGTTGGGACTCCAAAGTGTGGTATTATTTTTGTAGTAATATCTTGATTACCTTTTGGGCTGTAGCAGTCCTTGTGGGGAAAGCTTCGGGCCACCCTGAAAAGGTATCAGTTACTACCAACAAATATAGATACCCCCCTTTTTTTGGAAGGTGTGAAAAATCAATTTGCCACTGTTCCATGACCTTTTCTAATTTGGCCATGTTTTGGGCTGGGGGTTGTTCTTGGGCTTAGTCTGGAGGCAAAGATCACATTGTCACGTCACTTGGGTAATGGTAGCATATAGGTTTCTGGCAATAATCCCTTTAGTAAAATAGTTATGCAGGGCATCAATTTGCCAATGTATTTTTCCTCTGTAACAACATATTCTTTCTGGTTATAACTCTTTTTTTTTTTTTTAAGTAAGTGTTTTTGTCTCTTTTATTATACCTTGGCTTACTAAGTGTTGAGTATTTCACCTTTGGCTGCTTCTTTTGCCTTTCTGTCTGCCAGCTCATTCTCGTCATCCAATTTAGAGCTCACTTTTTGGTCTGCCTTAATATGCATAATGGTTACCTTCTCAGGTAGTTGGACTGTCTCTAACAGTCTTATTATATTTTTCTTGTACATGTGTAATGCTTTTCCCTTGTGAATTCAACAGTCCTCTTTCTTTCTAAATGGCTCCACATGTAGGCACTACCCCAAATGCCTATTTTGAGTCTGTATAAATGTTGATTTTTTTTCCCTTTTGCCAATTTTAAAGCCCGGGTTAAGGCAATTATTTCAGCCTTCTCTGCAGAGGTGTTTGTTGGTAATGGTCCAGACTCTATTACTTCTCTGTTCGTGGTAACCGCATACCTAGCATGTCTTTTTCTACTGATGACGTAGCTGCTTCCATCAGTAAACCACGTCTCTGTCTTTGAGAGGGGTGTCCTTTAAATCCGGGCGACTGGAGTAGGTAGCCCTGATGGTTTCCAGGCATTCATGGATCACAGGTTCTCCTGTACCCTCGCTGAGAAAGGAAGCTAGGTTCACAAGTTTAGTTACCACAATCTCCATATCTTCTTGTTCTACCTTTATGGCTTGGTATTTCAGAAATCTCTGTGGGGAAAGTCAGTGACTGACTTTTACCTCCAGGACTGCAGACACTCTATGGGGACACTAGCACAGTCATCTTCTGGCCTAGGGTGAACTTGTGTGCTTCTTGGATGTTCAGCACCACTGCAGCAACAGCTCTGAGGCATCCTGGCCATCCCTTGGTTGCTGCATCCAGCTGCTTGAAAGGTAGATTACTGCCCTCCAATACGGGCTCAGGTCTTGTGCTAGTATCCCCAAGACAATCCCCTGCTTCTCATGAGAAAACACAAAAATGATTTACTCACGTCCGGAAGTCCAAGAGCTGGAGCTGACATGAGGGCCTTCTTTAGCTGGTCAGAGGCTCATATAGCTTCTTTTGTCCACTGGAGATCACTGTTTTCTTCAATAATCAGAGCATACAGGGGTTTAAACAATAGTCCATAATTATAAATCCACAAACTACATCACCCTGTTACTCCTAAAAGGGTTCTCAGTTCTTTAACTGTCTGAGGTTTTGGGGTCTGGCGTATTGTTTCTTTGCAATCCTGCCCTAAAGTGCTTTGTCTAGCACTGACCTCATAACCAGGTAGACAACTGTTTGTTTCATTATCTGGGCCTTCTTCTGAGATACTCTATACCCTTGTAGGCCTAGAAAGTTTAGGACGCTTACCGTTCAGTCCACACATGCCTCTTGGGTTTGACTAGCTATCAGGAGGTCATCTACATACTGCAACAGTTGTGCTTCTTCTGATGGGGCTTCCCAGGATTTTAAATCTCTTGCAAGTTGTTTTCCAAACAAGGTGGGTGACACTGTTCGTCACACACACACACAGACACACACTTTGATCAGAAGGCATGAACTATGAACTAATTTATTTAAAGAGATCTGACTCCATTTTATAGTATTTTTACGAAGGCCAGGGATTGGGGGAGAAGGTTGACACCTCTCCCCATCCCATTGGTCAAGACAACTGTCCATCAGCTGTCCATATCTCTAAGAACAGGGATGAAAACTACTTTGAAGTTATGATAAACATTTGCCAGTGTTTACAGACCAGAACGTGAGAAAAAACCCAAACCATGAAACACTGTGAAACAGAAGAGAAGCTGAAAACATCAGGGCGGCAGGTGGGCAACTTCTTTTAACTCCTGCTGAAGTACTGTCCATGTGAGCTGAGTTTTTTTATTCAAATGCAAAAATTTTCTGGCTGGCTTCATGGAGAGGAAGGCAAAAGAAAGTATCTTTCAAATCTAAAATAATAAACTAGGTTAGTTCAGGTGTTAAACAGATTAGCAAGGTGTAGGGGTTTGCTACCACTGGGTATAAATCCTCAGTTATCTTATTAACAGCTCTTAAATCTTGTACTACTTGGTATGATCTATCAGGCTTTTTAACAGGTAAAAAGTTCTCCATCACTGGGCTAATTTTTTCTCTATCCTCTTTTTAGGGGGTATTGCTTAACTCTAATTGGTTGCTTTACTCCTTTAAGTTTGACTTGCACAGGAGGTGCATTTTTTGTTCTCCCTGGTGTGTTAAAACCCATACCCCAGGAAATACCTGATCCATTATATTTTTTTTGTTAATCTTTTCTTCATTTTTAATCTTGGTCTTATTGATTCTTAACATTAAACTTAGTTGGTCTTTTACCTTCAGAATAATCTCCTTATTCTTAAATATGAATTTTGCTTCTAGCTGCTGCAATAAATCTTTACCCAAATGTGCCAGTGGGGTGTTCAATGGTCTACAAAAGTATGCCCTTTCAAATTAACCAGTTACCCCTTTTACTATAACATAGTCATTCTCCACTGGCACTAAGGATTTATTTGAAACTGAATATGTTGCTCCCATATCCACCATAAGTTTCACCTTCTCCCCCTCTTTCCCCAGCTTAACTTTTATAACCGGTGAATCTGCTGGGGTAGATTCAGATTTCAGGTACTAAATGTGACTTTCCACACACAAGCTTTAAAATCTCAGGTTCAAAATCCACTTGCCTAAGGTGTTGTTCTTGCTTATACCAAGTCTTTCTACTGAGCAATATGCTCGATTCACATACTCCTACGGGTTGAGTCCAAACTACTGAGGGAGAGGAGTTCCCTCCACTCATCTAGTCATGGTTAAGACACACAATAAAACACACATTAATCACCACACGCTCAGGCACAGCATGCTCAAACACTGCACACTCTCCTGTGCACCCAGTCTGTAGCAATCACACAAATATACTAACAGTAACTCAATTACATTTATAGTTAGTTGTCACAAAAGGGGTGTGTTTCCACACAAATGATTACAGCTATTACAAAAACTCCAAAAATTCTTTCGAAAGGCACTACATAAGAACCACACATCCCACACAACATAGATCACTGGAATTTTATCTTACATAAATTATCTCACATAAAGGCCTTTTTCACCACTCATTAACAAAATCTTAGAACAAGCACAATTTATACTAATAATACTTTGATTTCTGCTTAGATTACCCCTAAATCTGCTAGCAGTCACCCACTGTGGTCAACAGAAACCCCCCTTTGCTGGCTTTTTCAAATAACTTTTCTCAAAAATCAGCATACTAGGTCAGACGTCTCTGACAAATACCTAGCCATGTGTGGACGTCTCCAGCATCTTACAGGCTTACCTTGGGCACCCCCCTTAATAGTCAATAAAACATACTTTTCTGCTGTGTGGAAGGTCCTGGTTCGCCCCTGCAGGAGCAGCTGGGGAGCGGAACCCACTCTGGAAAAAATCTGGGGCGTGCCTAGGGGTGTCCACCACCCTGTGTGCTTCTGCAGCCAGACGAAGAGGTCCTGCCACAGTCACCAAATGAAGCATAGAATGTAATATGTAGTATGTATTTTACATATACAGTATATATAATATATAGCGTGTATATATATACTATATTATGATATAGTATATATCATATATATA
>WBMY01005403.1:0-20493 GCA_013397315.1 Donacobius atricapilla | reverse complement strand
TGGGTGGATATTGAATTAGAAACGTTGATCCAGTGGTCCTACAAGACGTTTGAAGCCTTGTCACCACTGAAGAATGAGAAATCCTTTGTTGTGGAGCTGTGCATCTTTAAAAGGCGAAACCCCATGTGTAAGTCCATGGCCCATATGTAGTCATGGAAAAGACTGCATTTGGGACACTCACAAATACAGATTCTTGGGCGAGCTGCTTTTGTGGGAGCTGGAAGCCACAAACAGACTGTGTCTCTTGTGGAAAGTTACCAGAAGAATCAGGAGGGACTTGTCTCTGAAAGACTGAATGAAAGACTATTTTATATGTGGTACTGACATAGAGTTCTAATTTTCTGTTTCTTTACATTGTTTTGTGGCAAAGTAAACAGTTGGTAGCCGGCAGGGGAGTGCTTTTAAAAAGGTTTCATGTTTTTTTTTGTTTCTATCTTTAAGTTGAGCCTGTTTTGCCTTTCTTCTAATCATAATCCATAGTAGAATAATAGACCACTACGCTACCTTTAACAAAACAAATTCGGCAAATGTGAAACCACTACAGCATCTAAGACTATCATGTCAATACAATTAAACACTTTTATATCAACACAGGGTAGCTGAAAACAGAGCACCTGTAAAAATGGTCCTCAACTCAAGATTTTTTCCAAAATATGCCTCTATGTTGCCAGATAAGTGATTAGAAACCATCCCAGGATGATTCCAAAGACTTGTTCTCTGGATGATTTAGGTCCTGAGCCTGGGAACATTCCCCAGTTCAGTTTAGTTACCATTAGATGCAACCAAACATTTTAACCTCCATTTTATAGCAGTGGATTTGGCTCTGAATCCAGAAGGCAAACACTGAGTTATGAATTATTCCTTATTCATAAAAAGTACATTATGCTCATTAATTGTAATGAAGTTTTTGGTTTCAAACAACAACAAAAAAATTCTACTTGTTCTCTGTTACCTACTTGAATGACGAGATTTTCACCCTGTCAACCCTCTAATTAGGGATCTTCTGTTTTCAAAGTCCTGTACCAGAATTTAAAAGATGAGATGGAACCTGTAGCTCGGTCTTCAAAGGCATTTATTCTATTTCTTATATCAAGGTCTTACAGCAGTCTCAGCGTGCTAAAGAAAAAGGAGCTACAGGAACACTGGCAGAGGGTCCAAGGTAATTTTAAAGATTTCTAATCCAATTAACTCTTGAAGTGTGCTATATTTACAGTTTTGTACCAATAACTACAACTTATTCTAGATACACAATTTCTACATCACATCCATTCTACCAGTGTCTCTGTGCCACCATCAGAGCAGGAGATGGTGAAGAAGAAGAAGAACATGAGACATTGCCCAAAATTCTCCATCTTGCTCTGATCTACTTCCGTACTAAAAAAAACCCTACAAATTTTCACCCTGTGAAAAACTAAACTACTATTTATTTTAAATCTTTGTTGTTTGCCATTCATCTATAAGTGTTGGAAGTTTTTCCCATGGACTAAGGTCAAAGGCAATGCTTTCCTGGGGTCCCAACCAGGGTCGTGGACTCCCCAAGGCAGTCTGAGGGGTTTTCCACGTGCCCTGGACTCCAACACTTGAAGAAAAGAAAAAGTGGCTGAAATTTCTTGAGGAGAATTCTAATTCTATTGAATTAGGAAAAGAAACATGTATGTGGTAGGGCTCAAAAGGTTCTGGGAAGGTTTTTTATATTTCCATTATTTTTATTTCTATTATTTCTGTTATTTCTATTTGTATTTCCACTTCTACTTATGTTGCTATTTCTCTTGCTATTGCTCTTGCTTTAATATTTATCATAGCACTGTAGCTAAAATTAGGACATGAAAGCCTAAACTTGATATGCAACATATGAGTTCTGCTCAGGTGAGATAGAAAAAAAGATTAAAACTCCATGTTTGTTAACAATAGAGAACTTCTATATTGTTATGAAAATGAAAAGACACATTGTCAGTAAAATGTTGAAATACTTCACAATAAAACCAAGATCCATTCTACCCTACCTGGAGATAATGGCATGAAGGGCAAGAAAGCAGATTTATTTCTAGGAAATTTACATGATTCATGAAATTTCTTACCAAATTAAAAGCATGGTGTTGAAACTGAAGTATAGGCAATTTGTTTGCAATCAGAGGAAACAATCATTATAATGAAGCGAGTCATAAGTAAGGATGACAAGGGTTATCTTTGAATTGAAGGTTTAATTTAATATCCATCCTAAAAATTAGCTTCTTTGCATGAATATTAAGTGTCAGGGAGACTGAACCTAGGTAGTAATATTCAAGCTTCAAAACCTCTCTTAGCTGCTCCAACAGTGACATATCTGAAGAATTATTTCTAAAGCTGTGAACTCTAATTTCTTAAGGAAAAAAAAAAAATGAAGATAGTAACAACCATGAACAGAAATAGAAATAAAAGTATATTTGTTTATGACTCCTTTATAGCCATTGTTTGCTGCATAGAAAAAGCAGCCTGACAGATTCTGACAGTATCTCCCAGTAATGTCCCAGTGGTCCTGGCTACTGAAAAATAATTTTATTGTGAGAAGTACTGAACAAGAAGATGGCAGGTTCTTCCAGGCTTCTACATGCCTGGAACAGACCAGGGTAGGTAGAATAGAAAAGAACTGAGTATGGTTCTGGACCCCCTCTTTGCCTTACCTCACTGGGTCTTCATGGACTCTATAAAGCATCAGACATGCATTAATTTAAATTTATTCTGCCCTGAGGGAACACCTTAGTGCCCATTTATTGTGGAAGCTAAAGGATTTACAGCAGTGTGTGCCAGAAGTATGGATCCAAAATTTCTGTTCAAGGCATGTGTTGTAACAGGTTCTTAACCATAGGGAAAGATTAGGTTCCCAAGTTTTCATCTTAAAAAAACCTAATTGTAGTACAGAAATATTTCATTTTACCAGGTTTGCCATTTAAATGATTAGGATTATCGTGACATAACAAGCAAGCCACGGAACTTGCCTAGACCACGTACAGACTCGCAGCCTAGTCTGAAGATAGCTTTTGATTACATACCTATGCACAATTACTCTTGCAAAAAAATTGAGCAAAATCCTCTATTTTTACTAGTCTCAATGTATTTTAAGAAGTTTTTATTCAAAGGCTATTTTCAGTAACTATAAAACTATGCTGACACATGAATAACTTACAGTTCTTTAAACAGAATCATTACGTCTGTCTGTTGGGCTAGAAAGAGTTTGCTGCTAAGATGGAAAATGTCCTAAAAGAAATGCATTTCATGAAAGCTCAGAAAATTTTCCTGAGTATTACAATATTGTTCTGAGTATTACATAGGACAAAGTTGCCTGAGCANAGGCATCATAAAGTCACTCTAGGACATTCCACCCCTTATCTCCATATCGTCAATTTACTACCAAATCTAAATAAATTCTAACTCTACACACACATACCTTATACGTAAATATTTACAGCATATAACTATATACAGACAATGGCAGTGACCTTCAGTAAACAATAACATTTACACATGGTTCTCACCCAACAATCAGATCTCCCTGAGGTACACATCGTGTTATTCCATCTTTCTGCATTATCCACCATGTGCAACCTGGTCCCTGTGCAAAAACAATCCCACGGATGGGTTTGTCTGTACTGGAGGCAGATTTGATCCAAACTGTCTTTCCTAACAAACCTCTGACATGCACCATCCTCTGGGTTTTTATGGCAGTTGAACAGTGATGTTGAGGATATTCTCAATTAAATGTCCATTTAATGTCCTCTGAAAGAGGTAAAGCTTCAGAACAGAGGGAACGGATTGTCTGTTTTATTAAGTTTTGAAGGATGGAACCATCAGATTACATAGATTCATAGGATGATTTTGGCAGGTGACCCTCAAGATCATGTAGTTCCAGCTCCCCTGTCATGGGCAGGGACACCTTCCACTAAAACAAGTTGCTCAAAGCCTCATTCTTGAACACTTCCAGGGAATTGACAACTTCTCTGGACAACCTGCTCCAGTGCCTCATCACCTTTATAGTATAAAATTTTTTCCTAAACATCTAATTTAAATCTACCCTCTTTCAGTTTAAGAAATGCCATTGCATGTGGGCAGACAGTGCCAAAATTATAAATTCTGCTGACCTGACGGAAATTAAGTCATCTGTTCTTCCTTTTAGGTGATATCCTACATACATTTTGAGTATCATTGTTACAGAACCTGTGAAAAGAATGCAAAAGATCCTTAGTGTAGTTAATAGGTATCACTGTCACTTTGAGAGCAATGGGGGAAATGATGGTAAAAAAAAAGAGAATCACAAATAACAATTATTGGAGAGGGTGGTCAGCAATGCATAAAATTAATCCAATAAATAATGGACAAAAAAAAGAGTACTTTTCCTCCTCTCCCAGCTTTGTAAATATCATAATTATGGGCTTACACATGCCATGACTGGAATTTGCTACTGAATTCACCCTGTCACATACAAGTGCTCTGGAATGTCAACTTTATTTTTGAAAAGAAGTCGTCTGACTCATCTAACTGCAGAGGGCTAGCTAGTAATACTCAGTTGACTTTTCAGAGAGCCTGAAACAATGGTTCTGATAGGGGCTAATTGCCTCGATCACCACATTCACGGCTCTCTGAACCTGCTGCTCTACAAGTTAATTATTTTTCAGTGTAAGACAAATACAGAATTCAGTGTGGAGAGAGTTCATTCCACTATGGCCAGATGCCAAACATCTGCTTCACTGCTCTATTTCATCCTGTTATTTTCTCTGTTCTTTTTCTTTCCCCCACCGCCCATGAATTTTATTTCCTCTTTTAATTTTCCCCATTATAACCAAAAAACATGGTTCAAAAAAGAGTGGGGACAAATCTCCATTTTTAAAGCAGAATGTAAGTAGAACCAGAACTTCAGATTTGGCCCCTACCCAGCCCAGGAAATAGAGGAGATGCAAGAATGGGTCTGGCTGAGATGCTGAGACACCAAAGATCAATATAAATGTCTGCTTTCATGTCACACAGAGTATAAGGAAAGGACACATGACTTATGGGAAAAGTCATCTGTTCTGTAATAGTAAGATTGTGTTGATGTTTTAAAGTGACAAACTATTCTTATTTGGAATTAAAAAAGCAAAATCTACTGTGGAATGCATGACCATCTTGGCTGTTATATTTGCGTGCCGAAGACTTAACACAGAGCATAACTGTTTCCTACCATAGAATGTCTTAGGTGTCCAATAGGCCTGAAAAATTCTTTGCATAACTAGACAATAATTCAAGAGCTTATTTTTAACCCTTACTTGTAAAGATCACGGGACATATTAAAAGATGTGACTTGAAGAGGTGGTGGAGTACCTGAAGTTTGCCCCTGAAGATTTAACACAAATTATGTCAATTGCTTCAACCGTTGCAATAAAGTTCTTGCTGCAATTTGCCTCATGAATGCCTTGTTGTCTCCTGAAAACTTCAGGACAAAAAGTCCCTTTCTGAATGTTGTCCCAGGCTCCCTTTCTGACAAACTGGGCTATTAATTGTGATGGGACCTAACTTGGAATTCTATTTATTACAAATTTAATTTTTGAAACTCGCTTCCAGACACATTTGTAGTCACAAATGATCCATAGATTCCTTCACAAGTCCGGGCTTTCTTACTCCCCGAAGTTCTCGAGACAAATACGTGAGCAAATGCAACTGAAGGTTGTATCAGATGGTGGCAGCAAAGCACCTTGCAAGCTTTGGGCTTCAGCGGTGTGTGTATGTGTGCGTGCATCCAGCAGTCTCGCTGCTCACCCTGTGTTTTGCTTTCAAGTACCACCTATGCTTAGGAGCATATATTGCACTGCATTTGTTATAGCAGGAGGAAAAATAGCGAACACATGGTTTATTGCTTATTTCTCAGACAAAAAACCCACCCCTGTTGGTATCGGGTGTAACTCATAACACAGTAAAGTAAAACAGAAGGGAAAAAAGGGTAAATAAAAGCAAACAAAACACACAAGCAAATTTACAAGTGGTAAAATAAATCTGTAATTCTCCAGAGAGTGAGAAATTTCTTAGATATTTTTGTCTAGACGTTAGAATGAATGCTAACATAGACTGAGGTAATAAGTATTATTTTCATAACTAACACTTCTCTCAGTATCATTGACATAAAAATGATTGTGCTGAAAAAAGAGGCAGGTCATTTTTTGTGCACTTGCTAGGGCTCAGCTGCAAGTCAAGAATCAAATCTGAATCTAGAACCTGTAGGGCATAGAAGATTTTCATTATTTGTATATGAGATTTCATAGTTTAAGAGGCTGAAGATGGATGGCCCTGTGCCGTACTGTTGCTCTACATTATGCTACAGCTCCACAAATGTGGGTAAATAATTAACAGCAAGGTCAGATATTGCCTAGGAGAGACTTGAAAATGGATTCAGGAGAAAAGAAAAGCAAAGGAAAAATAGTGTTAAATTATAGCTGGAAAATTAATAGAGAAAAGAAGAAAAAAAAAATAAAAGAAAAGAAAAAAGGGGGGGAGATGAAAACAGCGCTGAAAGCAGCTAGATGACCTGAAAACTGAATACAGTTAACATGTTGCAATAAAATGGACCAAACTAGCTTTTAGTGTTTCTTTCCAGTTACTATGAATTTAACTGGCTTACCAGTAGCTAAGATTATTTGAATCTTTATGAGAGTGAAGTTTAGATTTGAACTTTGGAAAAAATCTCTGATTCTGCAAACAAATTTCCTGTGAGTGCACATACGTGTTGGCACAAATTGAGATCCCCATTGGTCATGCAGAAGAAATTGCATGTCTAAGACAGCCTATACTAATTAATCAAGAAAGTGTGTGTACATACTTTCCCAATTACAGTGTCTGTTCACCTGCACTCAGCAAATTTCACTGTTTTGTCAAAAAAGTATCAAAAGGCTTTGTCATCTCCATGGAGTGAACTCACTGAATCCACCAGGGGTTGCCTGTATCCCTCTGTGTCCTAATTTTTCATACCAAGCACACACACTCTCTTCCTGACTCTCATCCTCTGCATTTTAAGGATGCACTGACAATCTTCACATACACTTTTGATGAAGGGTCTTGTCCTTTCCAAGACATCTGATACTCTAGTACTACCAGTACCTAATTCTAGGATCAGTGTTTATCTTGCTTTCCCTTCTCTACCTCATGAATATTTCTGCTGATCAGTTCCTATCATAATATTGTCCCTACTTCCTCCAGCATACTGTATCCCAGTGTCTGACAGGATTTTAGTGGCTTTCTGCAATTCTTTTAGGTTTTTTTTTTAATCTCAAGTGGAAAATGTCATATGAAGTATCATTACAGACAACTTCTCTGAGACCACTGAGATGATGTGAAGTGTGAATTATCTTGGATATGCAGAACTGCATCAGTTCATTCATTGGTCTATGGGCAATGACATCAAACCAGCTATTTACAACAGTCACAAGGTCTGGTGAGCCAAAAAAAAAAAGGTTCCTTGTGGTCTTCTGCTCTGTGCTTCAGATTTCTTTTCCAGATGAGCAAGGTCCTTCTGAGTGTAGCTTGGGTCAGTTGCATGTGCCTTGGGGTGGGTGAGGCATAAAAATATGCATAAATGGCATACAAACAGAGTGATGCATTCAAAATCACAAAAACTGACTTTGTCTAGTGTTGAAACTCTCCTATATCTGAAAGTCTGCTAGAGGTGTTTGAATAGATCCATTCAATTAAATAGAACTAAGTATTATCTCTCTGTAGGTGGCCCACTTTAAACTGTCACCATGCAGTTCCCTTCATGAAAAAGGCTGCCTTGAGTTGTGACTCAGACACTGTGTTGTCTTTGAGCTCTAAACAGTCTATCCAAAGAAATTGGTTCTTCCCTTTAAACTACTGTGGCTTTGATAGCCTCTGCACCATGACTTTAAGTATCCAATATGTCAAGAGAAAATATCCCCATCTTCTATTTCCCTGCTGCTTCTGCACCTGCACAGGTAGCAGCCATGATGCCTGCACAGCCACCTCTGATATGCAAGGGCATCTGGGGTAGCTATCATCTAAGCTTAGTATGTCAGCTCTGCTGAAAAATCAATAAACCAGTGAGGAAAAAAGCTACTCTGAGCACAAATAGTAAGTTTAAAAGCAGAGGAGTACAATATGTCAATTTTCTTTCATCATTATTATGCCTAACTGCAAAATAAGCATTTGAAAATCAAGCTAAAAGCATACTTTTCTACCCTACTGATTTACCAAAGACCTCAGGAAATCCAAGAAATCTTCCAAAGTGATAGTAACACAGGGCATTTAATGGGATTTTATTAAGAACATATACATGTATAATTTTATCTGGGATGATAATACATCCAGACTCAGTGAAAATCCATAAACACCAAGGACAATATGCTTTAAACCTTAGTGTTCCTCATTTTACTAGCTTATATAATTTCAGTTTGTATGTATTTATAGATTAGTCTGTTCAAGGGATCACAACTTTTCTTAACTTCTAAACGTAGGACATGCATATATAGTTCATATAATGAAAAAAACAAGATTAAAATAAATTGTAAAGTAGCTATGAAGAAATTATAATGACGCTAAAACAAAACATTCATCTATTTTTAAATAGAGTTGGCAGAAAATAATTCTAAAGTATAATAAAAAGAAACCAGAATTGGACATTGTTAATGCACTCAGTCAGTACCTGAAACAGCTCAGACAGAAAAGAACCAAAGTGTTTCAGATAGCTACAGTTAAAACACTCCAGATACCCTGGAGAAATCCCAGAACACAGCCACAACTAATGAACCTCAATGATGCAATTTTACATGGTTCAAAAGAATGTCGC
This sequence comes from Donacobius atricapilla, assembly GCA_013397315.1. Taxonomy (NCBI): domain Eukaryota; kingdom Metazoa; phylum Chordata; class Aves; order Passeriformes; family Mimidae; genus Donacobius; species Donacobius atricapilla. The sequence goes on along the minus strand of WBMY01005403.1, from coordinate 11,693 downwards.
ATTTGGGGATCTCTGAAGCCTTGCACCTGGATGATGCAGTGTAACTTATTACCATATTGACTCTTTTATGTGCCGTGGGGAGGAAGCTTAAAATCTGATAGATACCTAAAAATAAAACTAATCTAGAGTCCCTAAATTAGGCCATATACCTTTAGAAATAATTAGGCTAATTATTGTCTAAAACACTGTGCAAAACATACAAGTCTTCATGTCACTTAGAGTTGTCAACAGAAATTGGTTAAGATTTACATGGCAACAATTAAATTCCAAACTGAGAATGACTTGAGAGTCATTAAATTCTCCACAGCGATAGGCACTGCTGAGAACCTTTACAGATAGTGACTAATAGGGACAAAAAATATTTGCAAGAATCTAGGATGAATTCAAGCTGCCCTCAACAGAAAAGAAAGGAAGCATTTATTTTTTTCTCTTTGAAAGCTGTCATGCTCTCAGTAAACATAGCTTTTTTTTTTCTTTCTTTCTTTTCTTGGTACTGCATGTTCTATCTTTCTCAATCTTAGCATCATTGTGGAGAAAATTCACGCACAGAAAGCATTTTCTACACAAGAAAGAAAAGACTTGTTTTCTGTGGGCAAAGACAGACAACTGAGTGGCGTGGCATAATTATAAGCAGGCTATTTTTGAAGATTTGCAGGAAATGACAGATTTTTTTTCTTATTTAAGGAGCAGAATCTGCTACAGGACTGTGACAAATTTCCCACAGCTGCAATGAGGAAAATATGCATAGCTCTGAAGTATTACAGACCAAATGTTGTGAATGATTTCAAGGTCATACGTTCTGAGTGATGCTTAGCCTTTGACACAGTGTATGTGTATGGATAGGAACAGAGCAAAGTAATTCTCAGCTGCATTACTGTGGTGAAAAATTCATATAAAATATTTCTAATCTATAAACTTTAAAATTGTTAAAGGAGGCATTATTAAAATTACCATAGCAGTGAGAAACTTATAGGGTGTTTGGAGTTTGAAACACTCAGTACCTCTTTCAAACTTTGCTACTAGCTCATACCAGAAAAATATCACCTTAAGGTCTCCTTATTTTGTTAACAAAGTCTTAACACTGGTCACTTGAATTTTGAAGGGCAAATTATTTTTGTATTTAATTAGCTATTTTTTAAACCTCAGCTTCAGGAGCCCTGTGGTTATAGGCAAGGTAAACTTAAAATGATACTCAGGAAGGTTTGACCTTCAGTGGGAATCCTGAAGGCCCTGAAACAGAACACACTACTGTTTGTTGTTTTCAGATCAAAACAGCACCTTATGATTTCCAGAGTTGTATTATGATATTTCTTCCTTTGAAACTGGAGGGCTCTTTGCTTTTCTGCCTACTCCCTAAGAGGCTACCAAATACAGACTTGGTGGTCATGAGTGCGACATACAAGAAACATTATTATTGGCAATGAATGTAAGTAAGGACATTCCTTCTTCCAACAATGCTCCAAGAAGGACCCTGACCTTCACTTGGCTGAGACAGAAACAAGCAGGGTGCAGGACAGAGTTCTTCCTGGAAGAAATGCCTTTGGTAATTCTGAACAAAGTACCAAATCTTCTGTGAAGGGCAGATTTAAAACTTGTATTTCTCCTTGGTCTAAACAGTGGGCTAACTTAGACATTTCTCAGTACAGGATACCAGCTGCTATTGGATCCCTTTGCAATGCACTTTAAGTTGTAGAGGAATGTTAGGTGACAGCACTATGGGATCCCATGGGAGCTGAAATACAGGTATTACAAACTTTCCTTGTGCCCCTTCTGGCTCCTACACTATCTATGATTCATCCATTTTTGAAGGTAGTTGCATTCCTGTTTCCCCAAATAAGGAATTAAATGCATTAAAGATTACAGGATTTTTGAATGCCAGAGTAATTCAGGGTCATATAAATGGTTTGTCTAGAAAAAAATTTAAAAAGTAAAAAAGAAAAGAAGAAAAGAAAAAAAAAAAGCTAGGGAAAGGCTATCCGTTCCTGATCAAAAGAGTACCCATTCAAATGTGGTAAGATATGAAGTGTTTTATGCTAAACAATTCAGCAGGAGAATGTATGGGGCAAGAAAGCATTCTACTAATTAGTGAGTAATTAATTTAGAGTGTAATTTTATCCCACTGAGAACAATGTACTTGTCTCAGTAGGACCTTTAGAAAAATAGGAAATAATAGGCTCTCATAATTGCAATAGGTGGGTATCCACTTTGGTGCTCAAATGCTTAATTACTTTCTTGCTTTTTGGAGTTAAATCTATACCTAGGCAACTCCGAAACTCCTCCATTCTGAAACCATTACTGCAAGTGTCAGGACTCAATAGGCAGTTCTGGCATGGGGAGGTCTGCCTTGCATCATGAGGGAGACTATCTTTCAAGCCTTTCAATTTGTTTTAATGTGCAGAGAGAAGCATATAAAGGTTTTTTCATAGAGAGAGAGAATGGATAGCTAACAGCTGTGGTAGAAATCACTGCTGATCTCCCTGCTTTTTCTTTCAGAGAGGAGTAGAAATTGTAGGGAAGGGTGACTGTTCACAACTGGATGGAAAGTGATTCAAGTCTGGGAAATATACATGCATATTCTGGCCTTTTTTTGGAGAAAAAATATTTGGAAACACAAGAGTTTACTACTGTGAGACAACTGTAGCAACTGGACTCACAAATAACACATTGACATCATGTTATCAGTAAGTCTTAGCCAATTATTCTGCAGCTTTCTAGTGCCATCACATTGATATATATGTAGGTCTCAGGCTTATAAGTTTGTTTCCTTCCAGAACTTAACCTTACCAGGAAGTTCTTACAAGTTTGAAGGGATGTTGGTATGACTATGAACTGTAATATGAATTTTTTCCCGTAAAAATTTCTGATAATTTACATTGATCAAAGATGATGAAACCATACCTTTGGAGGTCATGTATTACATGATATGATAGAACTGCACAAGCTGCTTGTGACCTGTCCCACCTTGCACTTCAGTTCTCCCCAGGAATACACTGTAGTGATAACACTGCAATATTTTCATAAGAACGAAAATTCCATCTGGAATTATTACACATTCATTGAAAATATTTGAGCCTGTGGAGTGAGCTTTCTGCTTTGTCTTAGGTTACAATGTAAGATGTGCCCAAGGTATGTATTCTATCACCATCTTCATGAGCTGTTGAAACCAGGTGGGGCAGTGTTCCCCTTGTCCCCACCCTCCGGACTATGTTCTGTTAATGGGCTCATTCATGCTCTGCTGTATGACTCATGGGTAACTCCCATCCGGGAGTTATCTCTGTTTAATGGGCAATCAAGGACCCATTGTATGAGTCATAAAATTACATCATTCCATTGTGGGATGCTCTGTCCAGGGGGAGGAGACAAGCATTCCCACCTGGATATAATCTAGGATTTGGGACAGCACAGGGGGCAATCTTAACCCACTGGATTCCCAGAGGACAGGAGCTACCAGACTTTTCTACAGGATCACTGTTTCANTCTTTCTTTCTTTCTTTCTTTCTTTCTTTCTTTCTTTCTTTCTTTCTTTCTTTCCTTTCTTTCTTTCTTCCTTCCTTCCTTCCTTCCTTCCTTCCTTACATCCTTCCTTCCTTCCTTCCTTCCTTCCTTCCTATTAAATTGTATTTCTGACTTGGAGTGTCTCACTGGTTTTGCCTTTAAACCAGCACATGCTTCATGGAAGGCTTTGCATCCAGCTTCTATACAGAAAATCTCAGAATATTAATATGAAGAAAAAAAGTGTCTCCTTGGAAACATGAGTGTACATATGAATGTGATAGTGCAATATGATTATGATAGCAAAACAAATTATCTGATACTAAGGATATGAACAACTGGGAAAGGCCATGGAGTTTTTGTGGGGGAAAAATAGTTGGTTGAATCGTAGCCTAGTTTGATAGCTCTTCTGAAGTGATCTACAATTTCTCCAACTGTATCCAAGTGCCTCACAGAGCTGTCTGAGGAGCATTTAACTGGACTCCTGCTGAGCTGTGGCTTTGAAATGCCCTAAATGTGAAAGCTCTTTATGAGTCACAAAAAAACACCTTCATGAGAAAGGAGGTCAGGCTGAGACAACCTAGCAATAGGTTTCGTCAGACTTAGCTGAAATACATTTAACAGGCTGTGTTTTATTTCTGCCCTTCTGGTTTAGGTTAAGTGTAAATGTTGCTCTAATAAAGTCAGCAAAGGTCATCTTGAAGCTATTATTGTCTCAGGAAAAGTACAAGAGGCAACAATGTGCCTGAGTTTGCTAAAGCTAAAGTCTGCTTTTGGCAAATCTTGATACTTGGGCCTGTCCAGTATTTACAAGTACTAATCCATAAGTGTTTTAGACCACCCAGAATTTTTTCCTTGTTATTGTGGTACTTGTCAGAGATAAACTAGTTTGTAATATATTATTCTATGTATGGTAGTATGTTTATAAAGAAACTACTAGCTCTCAAAGCACAGTGCCATGCTTGCATAATCAGTTTTCTCCTAAGGCAAGAGTGGAAAAAGGGGTCCACAAGGAACACAAAAGTCAAAGTACTTTCTGCTGTACTGAAAGGTGCTTTAATAGTACATTGTTGGGCTCTTAAGTGTAAGCGCTAAAATTTAATTACTTTTAATAAGCTCAAACTTTGAAGTGACAGGAACTGACAGTTGTTACACATTCAGCTGCAATTACTGGACTAACTTTTTACTAGAAAAGGTTGACTTCTGTGAAGCAGGAAAGTATAGATTAAAATAAGATACTCATTTTAAAAGAAATTACCTTTTCTACTAAGAACTACAACCTCATAGCTAAATCAGTAGGGAAATAATGGCATCCTTGGTACACTGAAATGCACAGAAATGTCGAGAAAAAAATAATGGAAGGTTGTGAGGTCTCTTTCACATACTCGTTAACACAGTCTCATCATCAGGATGTTATTGGCTTGATGTTATTGCACACAAGAACTGAATTGGCCTGGTTTTGACCCTGCAAGTAAATGCAAAGGTTCTGTTATTATAGTATCCTTCAACTCATTGTAGAGTTCTAAGTGAACATTATTATTGTTCTTCATGAACAGGCTTTTTTTCTTTCTCTGAAATAATTAAATTGTTTTCAAACACAGGGAGACTGATAAAATTTTCACTGTCTCTTTCTTACTGCAATAAATGTTAACATACAGGAGCCAGATATATAATGATTATTGCTTACTATTTCAGCTGTGTCATCTACTTATAAAATTTGGGTTAATAAAAACACCTGCATGTAAGGTCATGTTCCAAACAAAGACATTTAATCCTATCTGGAAGGCTAGTTTTAATGATTTACTTCTGTGTGAATGAAATACATTGGTTGGAGTCCATAGTTTTGCATCTGTAGTCAAATAGACTGGAAATTTAGGTAAAAAGGATTGTAGGAGTAACTAGAAGACAGAATGCTTAATGCTGCAGTGTTACCTGCAATGAAGCCCCATCAGTGTCACATTCTCTTGATTAAATTGGTATCTGTGACAGGCCTTGAGATGTGTGGTTTTGGTCCCAGTAATATTGTCTTCACTTTCAAACTCTGTTCCATTTTGCCAATTGATTTCTGCTGCTAATGTACATTGCCATGTAATAAACAGGCATAAAAAAATAGATCTTGAAGGCACTAAGTAATTCATAATTAAATAAAAACTAGTGCTCCGAAAAGCCAAAGTTTCATATACAGATTAAATTTAATGCAAACCCTCAGCAATTTGGTTATGATATGGCTAAAATATTTGTCAATCTGTTGTCTGTATTCAAACCCATGAGCACATTATGCAAGGCTGTATTTATGAAGTATATAATAGAGTATTGTACTATGCATTTATTTTGGTTAACCTTGGATAGATTTATACTGAAGGTAATACAGCTCCAGATTTGAAGACTGCATCAGAGAAATAAATGTTAGTTAAGGTTGCACATTTTTTCTTAATGACGATGCAAAAAGGTTTAAGTATTCATTGCATTGTAACAGTACACTGCTATGGCTGAGCTCTTTGTTAATCTTTCAAAAGAAAAAAGTTCCTATTTTATAAACAATTGTTAGTCAGCCGTGGTCAAACTGCTGAAATTAAATGGTTTCTTGTCTTTTTTTGGGGGGTTTTTTTTGTCCTTTTTGAACAAAACATCTTTTTGAGATGTACTGACCAATTCAGCAGAGATCATTACAGGCTTAAATAACACACATTTTGTGCAAGCAGTATCAGAAACTCACAATTTAACTGAAGAGGTTTCAGATCTTGTTCTAAATTCCCAATTGTTTACATTGAAACTCTTCTAATGCTCCAGATTTGTTGTCATTTATAGATTCACGTTTCATACCTAGAAATCCTTCTGTATGCGCTTGGAGAGACCTGTCCCATGAAAAGGTCCCTTCCTGCAATGTGTGGTGGCACCACCTAAGCCCTTTCGTAAATTAATCTAAGTACTGGAGATCAGTCAAAGTGACCAGGGGTCGTAAAAACGTGGGCTAAATGCCAAATAAAGAAACCTCAGGACTGAAGCTTCTGCTTGAGTTGAGAATAACAGATTTACGGAATGTCGTTCTTTGGCAATTTTTATTGCTTAGGATTTTTTCATTCCAGTTTAAATTTCGTATTCTTCCTATGAAAAGTCACATAGGAAATCCTATAAAGATCCTCTGCAAACAAAAAGGTATTTTAAGGTCAGGCCTAATTTTATTTATTTTCTTTTTGCGGACAGGATGGATTATACATGCATTATTGTCTTCCTGGCCTCCTAACTAGGTTCAGGTCAACCAAAAAAGTGCTCTGCTTTTAAATCTCAAGAGTAGTAGTACAGATTCACTTTTTAACAACAGGAAACAATGTAATTTTTTTATATGATCTTTTGTTTAATTAGCAAGATTCATTACAAATGCAGATTTGTTTCTCTAATGAAAAAGCAAATGAGTGCATATTTCTTATTTCCTGGGAAAACAGCTCTTCTCTCCTAGTTCAGCCTTGTACAAACTTCCATATCAGAAAAAGCATATTGTCTTAGGATAGACTCTATAGTGTAGGCATTCATTAGTTATAATGTTCTATATGTCTTTATTTTCAAGTGTCATGTAATACTTGGAAAATAACAATACACTTTATTAAAGACTCTGAACCACAAAAACCTTTAAAGTGTGTCAGGTAAAACCGTATCTGGGTCTACAAAAACCAGAAGTGAGTTTTTTTGTTAAAACTCTGAACTGAATATTGCTGAGCTTTGCAATTGAAAAAAAATTAATGTAGATATACTGCAACATCTTATATTTCCCAAGTAACACATCAGCAAAGCATCACTATATTAATGAGTGTTTCACAGCTGTGGTATAACTGAAGAGGCAAGAAATACATTAGAAAGGCACATAGGACACATGGTTGAATAAAGATATCTTCCGTAAGGAGACATTTAACGATGTGAAGATTCAGTTTTCCTATACTTAATATGTACAGTTTTTGAGGAAGTTGTGCAGAAATTAGGGGATATTCAAATTGTTTTTTACTTTTAAAATAAATATCTTGTGAAACATGCCTACATGGAAAAAATACCTGAAAAATATTTCCCCCAAATTTAAAGGCAAATCTGTTTTAGTGGTAGGATAACATCTGCTTATTTGATATGAGTGTCTTCTAATTTTCCTCTCTCCTGAAAGTTATTTCTCTTTTTTGCAGGTTAGGATCTAAGACACCAGATGATTTCACCCATATCGAATGACAGCTGTTTGCTTCCTCAGTGTATTTAAGGCTGTGCTAAATTTTAAATTTAATAAAAAACCAAAGTAATGCAAAGTCACAAATTAATTCTGAAAGTTAGATATAGAAATACAAATATTTTGTTAAATACACTTTTGGTTTTGTGGGTTTTTTTTGTTTTTTGTTTTTTTTTTTTTTTTCTTAATTACTCACTTGTGCTGTGAGTAATTAAGAAAAAAAAAAGTTTGGACACTTCTCTTCAGTGTCCAAACATCTGTCACCCTGCCTTCTTCCTCTCCATTCCCACACAAGTGTCTTTGCCCATTGCATCCCATTAGAAAATTGTTCCTTTTCTTTTTCACCAGGTGATCCTTTTCTTTTTGTACTGCTCCTTTTCTTTTTGTACAGGGTGATCTTACCTCCCTCCAATTGGACCATAAGAGAATTCAAAACATAATTGGCATTACTTTGGATGGGTATAATTATCTAGTTATAACTACTGCTATGTGAAAGAGTTTATAATTTGTAACATTTTTAGAAGTACCTCACTTTTTCATCTAGCAGGCAAGTGCATAGTCATTTGTTATAGAGCTGTGTTAGATAGTTTACAAAAGTATGTAAGTAGGAGGCTTCTACTTTCCTGTTCTTATCCATTGTTTCCTTTTCTGCTGCCACATTATCAGGGAAGGAAAACAAATGGTTTGTCCTAGGTAATTTAGAGAAATTCACATAAACTGATTCCAAGTTGCCTAATATTTTTAAACTTTTTCTGTTTTTTTTGTAGTCATTTTATTAAGAATAAAAAACCCAAATTATCGGACTTTCTGTCAAAATCATGACTTTAAAAAGGCATGTGTACTAATCAAGTGCAGAAGCTTCCAAATCAGTGACAAATGTATAATATTAATAATAATCTATAGCTTTTGAATCCAAAGCGTTTATGCTGTGTGCCCTCTTCATTTCTCCATGTGATTAAATTCTCTCATTAGAATGAAAGCCATTTATCATCCTCAATGTACAGATAATGTGATGATTGATGGCTTTGCAACCAGCTGTATAATATGCAAATATGTGACTTTTTAATATTTTACAAAACACAGCATGCACACATGGCTGTTTTAATCTCTTTAACACTCACATTATGAGCATGCCATGTAACATTATCACAGTAGGGCCACTGGACCCTCTCTTATCAAAACAGACATTATTCCAATACCAATCCAGCATAAAGCTTTTTGGTTTTTTTTTCTATTGGAATTTTTGTAGTACACTTCAGTAGATGTTCTGTAAATAGAACGTGTTGCCAGCACAGATGCAGAAACATCATCATTACCATGAGTAGGTTCATTAAAACGTTCCATGTTATTAAGACCCTACATACTTACATTTATTAAAGACTTGAAAAATCCTGCCACTTGTACTGCTGATTTTTATCTCCTATAGCAATGTGAGGAACAGATGTAAGGACTGCACGGAGCCAGTGAAGTGAAGCCTGTGGCTAGTGGGAGGCAGTCCCTACCCCCAGCACAGGGAAGGGCTGTAGATAAAGCCTCACTCTCAAAAAGGGAAGAAAGAAGAAAATGACTTTATGGACCCTAGCCCTCAAGAAACTTGCGATTTTCATTTGGATTGAGAACTGGTAAGAAAACAAGAAAGCAGAAAAGTTGGAGAGTTCTCATTCACATTTGTTACATCTCTGAGGTGCAGGAGAGGAGCCACAAAGACAGTGATCTAGTCATGAGGAAATGCCCCTTATGACAGACAAAAACATGTGCCATAACCCAGTAGTCCTTCATCTTTGCCACAGGAATTCTGGATATTCATCCTAGTTTCCTCCCATTTTACCTTCCATGAGTCATTCCAGTAATTTCAAGACAAAATTAAGAAACAAATTAGCACCATAGACTAAATGTAGTCATGGCTGCTAATGAATTATTCCCTTTCCCTCTTTCATCTCCTATTTTTTATTTTTTTTTATTTAAACTCAGCAGCCTTTGACATACACATTCAAAGTGGTTTTCTTTTACGGAAATAACAAGAGTTTTATGAATTCATTTTACTTGGCTTTACTACAGAGCTCTCTCTGAGATTTCAGGAATCTCTATGTATTTTTAAGTATTTTTGTCTCCCCTTTTCTACAAGGAATTCATGACTTCTAGCTTTCTTCCAAAGAGGGAAATAATAGTCTCTTACTAGATGATGAAACCTGCTTTTTATAGATGTAGACATTTTGCCTTTGACTGATAGTGCAAACTTCATTGTGACATTATTTAAACATCCATTTCTTGTGATGAATACTGACTTTCAGTTACAAGAGAATGGGGGACTGGTGGGATTACCATGTGACAGTGCACTCTCAAAGGCCTGTTCTCTCGCTGCAGCAAGATCTACTTGAAATGATATTTTGACACAAACAAATTCCCAAATGTATATGTTGTACAAGAACACCTTGAAATTCCTTCTATTCAGTATGAATATGACTTTCAAAGCTGTTCTAAAAGAAGAATCTGCCTCACACCCTCCTGTTGTTCCTGTCGCAGCACACACAGGGCGACAGGAAGATAGCGTGCTTAGGACCATTTCACTCCTCAAGGCGGTGACTCAGGCACCTTGTTTTCCTGTTCAGTGGTGATAGAGCTAAGTTCAACCAAAGCTTTGAAAAGTTTTTTTCCCAGATTCCTCCAGACAATGTCTGGCTGGAACCTTCTCCTAAGAGGGCTAAGGGATCTCCCTGTCACCAGATGTTGGGTTGAGATGGCTCCTGACATCTCTGTCCTCTGAGAAATCCTTAGTCCTTGCATGTGTGCAATGAATAGCCAGCTTTGACATCAAAGAATTATACAGCGGCACTGGATACTTTGTAAAGCTTGTGGTGGATGGTTATCACATCTGTAACCTTAGCAGCTGCCCTGCACCTTGCAGCTTTGTGGAGGGTCTGCCTGTGACTTCCCACGCTCACTCTGATTTCATATCACTTCTTAACCCTCACCAACACTGTCTTTATCTGCTGCCCTCTGAAGAGGATGAAAAAAAGTGAAGAGTGAAAAAAACAGAAATGAAAAAATCTAGTATTGCCATATTTTCCCAAGTTAAATATCTATATTCACCTTAAGGACAGTGACATTGCTGGGCTGTCGATCTTTCATGATTTACAGAGTCCCTTGCTTATGTGTGGTTTTACCTCCAGGTGGACAATGTGTAATTTTCAATACTATGTCTTTTTCTTAAAAGGTAACCTGGCCCCCTTGAAGAAGAAAAAAGACTCATGAACAAGCAAAATAACTTAGGGTTGAACACTATGATTGACTTTTCTGCAAGATATTCAGCAATTCTGGTTTGTCTATGTTGCAAGGAAAGGTTTTTCTACATCTCACCTTCACTTTCAAATTTAGTATGTAAGTTGTACACTGCACTACTTATAGTCTGAGAATTGCATCATCCAAACCTTCATTCTTCTACACTGATTCTGTACTAGATACATCATTCTAAAACCAAGAAGAGCCATGTGACATCTTTATAGATTTCTTGTTCCTCTCACTGGCCTTGTGAGAGTGGTGCTAAATTTGTAAATTTTCACAATCTTTTTGTTTTGCTTAGCCCTAAGTGTGTACTTTTGCTAAGTGCACTTAGCACTACCTATTTTACTTAGCACTACCTATGAGACTGATAGTCTTAGCTGGTCATCAGGTTTTTTTTTTTTTAATTCCCCTTTTTCCTTACAAAACCAAATGACGTATATGATTATTAAGGAAAAAAAAACCCCAAAAAACCAAAGAAACCCAAACAACAAAAAACCCAAACCAAACTAACTCACCAAACAATGAAATAATAAATGAGAAAAAAAAAACAAATGAAACACAAACCGAGAAAACACCAACCCTCTAATGATTTTTTAATTTTACCTGGAACATTTGTGAATAAGTATGCAACTATACCCTTGTAATTTAGAAGATACAGCAGAACACCTTAATCCTTTGATCAAGACTTAAAAGGTGAAACCCTTATTTATTTATT
>WBMY01005401.1:107434-121629 GCA_013397315.1 Donacobius atricapilla | reverse complement strand
TTTTTTTTTTTTTTTGAAATGGCTGAGCTTAATTTTAAATCTGATCTACAGATGTAGTGCAATACACAGTTAACCTTCATATATCTGTAAATTAAACCCACTTACTGCACATTCTGTTACTTAAATACAAATCGGAATTTTTACTTAATGACTTGTTCTAATTATACGATTTCATGTACAGTACTAACTTTATTAGAAAATTAGGACATGCAATTAGAATTTTTAGGTATCTATTTGAAGATGTTTATGAACCTCCTCCTGGCACTAAAACCCTTTTAAAAAATAATTCCTTACAAATATAAATGTGAACCTTTTAAAGTAACTAAAGTAAATAACATTTTTTACTTTATATGCCACAAAACACATAAATTCATTACATCAGAAAGCAATCTTTTTCATTTCCATGGAGTTACTTACATGTGTAAAGGGAAATACTTCTGAAGAGTAATTACTGGGTTAATATTTACTGTATTTTCCAATAATGGCTGTTCTAGTGTCAGAATTTCTACATTTCACAGCCCTTGTCTCTCAACTTTGAGATATTCCTGATATACTTCAGCTCCTGATTTATGGAAAACTCCTGCTAAGCATATCAGAAGTATTTGCTGCATTCATGCACAAGAATATTTTTTTAATTAGCAGAGAGTTGTCCAAAGTTTAAGGTTCATAATACAATTCTTGCTTCATATTACTGGGATATTTATAGTAGAAGTTAGCTAGAGAGCAAGAAGAGAGAACAGCAAAGCAATACAGAATTCTGTTTATCAGGGGAGAGGGTATTTAACAACAAGAGGTTGTGCAGAGTCACACTGGTTCATCCCAAAAAGTTTATTTACTGCTTTAGAAAGTTGTCAAGGGTTGTTTTTATTCAGTAAGGACAGAAAATCCATGGCAACAGATGACCCTAAGACTATTTACTAAAATTTTAAAGACAGGTAAGAAAAAGCAAGCACAGAAGAAAGATTAAACAAAGAACTGTAAGAATATTTAAAGGACTCCTAAGTGTATCTACACAAAGCTTCTTTAAAATAGCTTGTGGCTAGTAAATACATCATTTGTCACATATATTGAGAGGTTTAATAAATGGTCACAATGATAAAAGCAATTATACCACAAACTTTGCAATACTGGAGCCTTAACAACTCAGGGGAGCTTGTGGGAGCACCAGCTGACCTTTTAAACTCACTGTCTGCTTTTGCTAGTGTGTAACACCAGGGTGTAGAAAGAAAGAGTCATAATCCACGCTCTAGTTTGGACAGAAAAGCATAGTTAAAGAGGTAGGTGTGCAACTGACATCAAGTCTACAAATCTGCAAAACAGAGCAACACTTAACCAGGTATTTTATTAGTAAAGAAAACTTCCTTCCTTTTGAATATTTATAATATATCTGCCTAAGACCTCTGAGAGAATTATATAATGCGGATGTTAACAGATTAATAATGGTGCTTCATAAGACCAGCTGTGTCTGAAAGAAGTGAAGGGAACAGCATGGGTCTTAGAAGTTTATTCCTTACAATCTAGCATACCAAAAGGTGATTTACAGAGCAGCTTTGTTAACTGCTAGTGGTTTTTAGGAGCTATGGCTAGAAAGGGAATTCATCTGGTTAAGAAAATGTCTCCTTTTTAGTGTGAAGAAAGGGCTTCAAACCTCTCTCTGTGAGGGGGGTGTCTGTAGGTGTGGGTGTGTAACAACAATATACAAATCTCAGATTGGTTTGGTTTAGGTTTTGACATTAGGATGTTGAAATCCAATTGATTTTTCAGGAAACCTGCTTTCCCAAGCAGGTAGTGTGCTGGGGATTTGGGTAGCATGGTCAGACATATCTTCAGTTCCAAGACCTGCATAGGCTTTCTTCCTTTCTGCTTCTAGTTTACAAGTGTAGTATTTAAAATCTGTAAAATCTATTTTTCTGTAGAATAGTGTTTCACCAGAATGTTTAGAATCAGTGTTAATTGCTTTGGCTCCGTGCTCCACGTTAATATTTTTGGAGCTTTGTAAGGAAAGCTTCTTCTACCTATGCTCATAAGGGTTTTCTTTGTTTGACTGGCCATCCCACTGCTTCCTATCTTCTAAAGCTAAATTTTGTGCTGAGAGATTAATGCATGTCTTCCACACCTTCAAATGACGTTTTAGTGAAATGTCAGTGGTGCACAAAATACACTTTCACACTGGTGTTAATTTAATGATTTTGCTTTTGATCCCAAATGGTAAACTTTTACAATTCCTAAGTACTGTGAGTTTAACACATAAAGAAGTTTAATTTTAAAAAGTCTTTCTGGAACAGACTCTTTAACTGCATGGGCTAATTATGCTGCTGTTGCTCAAGAAGGAATTCTATATGAGTGAAAATTCTTGGCTGCTGTTTATATATTGTATAAATGCTATATTTATCCCTGACACTTTACTGCTTAACTATGCACATATGCATGAAATCTGGCTCCTGAGAGCCCATTTGTTCCAGCTGTACTTCTGTGAGACCATAATTTTATTTCTGACATCAAAACTGGTTGCTGTGAAAATGATTGTGTAAAAAACTTAGCTGAGAAGAAAATATGGACTTGACAAATAATGAAAATTTATACTTTCGTGAATGATTTTCTTGACGGAGTGTAGGATTTGCATATAAAACCTGTGGTGCCAAAGTCAGAGAATGAGATTAAAATTAAAATTATCTTTGTAATTTGAAGAAGCCGTCTAAAAATTAACAAGAAACTCTGTAAAGGCATGTGCAAAGTAGAACACAAACCCATGTTTTACAGCAGGGAAAATGACTGAGTGCATCAGAACTTCAGTAAAAAGATATGGGGAACTTCAGCTGTAACACTGATTTTTGAAACAACACAAGTGTGATTCTGGAATGTATTAACAACAAAGTCATATGAAAGTCCTGGCTGTAATTATTCTATGCATGTGACCTTTTGTGAGATTTTGGCTTTCTGTACTCTGGTTAGCTAGAAATCCCTTTTATGATAAATTTGAGAGCACTGAGGAAGAGGAAAACAGTCAGAGATTTTAAAAATAGGAGTTACAGGGAAACACTGAAAAAAATGTTGGGTTTTTTAAAGTATTTTTTTAAGTTTTGTAATTACAAAAAAAGAAGAAGAAAAGACTACAGAAGGACATGCTAATAAAGATGTACAACAGCTTTGCTTGGAGAAGGGTAAGAACAAAAAGGCATAATTTACACCAAAGATCTACCTTAAGTATTAGAGAAAAACCTACAAGCACAAAAAACCACAAGTCCTTGTGGTAAGTCACTGGAACAGATTTTCCTTGTAGATTAAAATATGAAATCATCTGTTCTAGAGTCTTTAAGAAGAAGATAAAGCAAACTAATACCAGTCTGGTCCTTGTGCACTGGCTTCCAAGTCAGTATCAGCTAATATTTTAGATGATCTATTGAAATTCCTTCTACCTCTATACTTCCCTTAGATACAATGACCTTAAATTATTTTAAAGAAGATACCATGCTTTTCCAAAATGTATGAAAATGCTTAAGGCATGCAAATATTTTTTAAATTTTTGTTTAAATAATTTTTAAAGGCTTCTCCAGACAGATGAAGAAATCAAGTCCTTTTTCTCCTCCCCACCACAAAAATAACTCTCATGGGGAAACTCCAGAAGAAAAAGAAGAGAAAAAAATGAATAGTTTTGAGGTGTTGGCCAAAGAAGGCAATATTGAATGACATATATCATAGTAAATGTTTCTGTTGGAAATCCCAAACTCTGTAGGATTCTGGATTTCCTTCAGGAAGGATCTGGATCAACCCTTCAATTTCAAAACAGAGTTAGTATAATTTGAAATTGTAAAAAGATGCAAAAGTTGTAGCAAATTACTCTTTGATTTTCTTTGCAACTTAAAAACAAATTCTTTATTGTGATGCTCAGATGCTCTGGGTTTAGTATGTGATAACACTTCTGACAGAGTATGAAATGTTAGGGTTTTTTTCATCTGCTACTTAGCCCAAAAGGCTTTGAGAGGTAGCATAGGATTTGAAAGTAGATATATTTTGTAAAATTTCTGCTAGTTTCCCCATGAACAAACTGGTTAATGGTAGGAGTAAGCTATCTTGCAATGACAAATCTTGATCATTTTATGTTGTAGAAAACATTGTTAGTATCAGATTTACAAGTTGCAGATATAGTCTACAAGAAAAGATACATATTTTTTTTAAGCAGAATTAGATTTAGTCATGATTCCTATTAAGAGACATTAATTTTCAGGCTTGATAATAAGGACTTGATCATCAAGCAGTTGCCTGTATGTTTCTTGTTCTTTATAATTTTTGTTCTGCTTTTACAGAATTATGAAAGAACAGATATTACTCACATTTCTGCAACATTTTTGTAAGAATCACAGAAGCAATAACCGTACAAATTATCCGTCTGTGATCTGCTTTTCTAATCACACAAATGATCCACAGCAGTTATCTTTCCCACAGAATTGCTTAGGAACTGAGCTATTTTGCCTCTGAAATTAACCCTGAAGTGCTATACAGCTCTAGGAGTGTACTAGAATTAGTTATTTACTAATATAGAATGAGTGAGTCAAGGAATGAATCTTCCATCTACACATAAATTATGGATGAATGGAACAATAAAAGCCTGAAGATCGGAGACTTTTCTTCCATATGGGAGAAACTTAGGGCCAAGTATGCTAAAGTTTTATGTCAGAACAAAATTGGCACCAGTGGCCAATTTTCTTTTAAAACTGCACAAATTGTTGCCAACTAATTTAAGAGGTCTAGTGGTCAAAACCAGCTACAAAACGGTTCAGGAAATAGCTGTTCCAAGGGACGGCTGTAATAATTAAAAATATATTTACTAGCAGAGAAATTATAGATGCAGAATTAGCACCTGTTTAAAGACTAGGACACAATTTCATTCTGAGTGAGTAATAAAATGGGTTTTTACGAATATATTTAGAGTTTTCCTGTCATATGTAAATCTTTAAAAAATATGCTTCCATACAGTACATATGAACTTGTGGCAGACATTCAAAGCGATTGTAGAGGTCTCAAGAAATACAAAATAGCATGCAATATACTTGAAATGGATTGTAGTTCGCGTGGTAATAATAATCATGAAGGCAATGAAAGTTGTGTTTGGCTAGAACAAGGTCTCCGTACACTTACCTTGATATAACTGTTTTGAATAAAAGGAGAAAAAGCAAAATGCAGGAACATGGCTGGCTCGACTGTACTAGCTGCTGTTATTAAAGAGATTAAGCCCTAATCCTTAGGAGGAGGAAGAGGAGAGACATCTGGAGTGGAAGAATTTACTTTCTTCAATCACAGGGAACTACAGACCAGTGCAAGTCTTACTGACCTGTCCATCATGTCACTATGTCTGCCAAAGTAGGAATCTCTACTATTGAGGAAGTTTAACTCACCCAATGTCTTTTGCTGTCCTATTTTTCTCTTCTTGACACCTCTGTACCTGTGGTTCTTGCAATAGACAAATGACTGACCAAATGGAATTGTCTGTGTTGTTATTAGATACAGGACAGTACAAACAAGATGGTATCAGCTGGCAATAAACTAACAATTATTCTAACACAAATGACACAGATAATCTGACTGCTGAAGACTATAGACTCTAGATGCATTGATTCCAAAAACCAGCCATGCATTTTCAGTAACCTGCTGTTTCCAGAGGTTCAGCTATAGAAGACCCAGATTAAATAATCCTATCAGATATTAGGTTCATAGTTTCCAGATTGCCTTTCTCCATCCAAATGAGTTCAGTGGAAGAATTGCATGACAAAACTTTATTGCATAGTTGTTCTCTCAGCTGTCCTGATTCCTCTGGCCATAGGTGGTCTTTTTGTAGCCTTCCCGACTGTTCATTATTAGGTATTCTCCTGTAACTGCTTCTGATGCAGTTTTAGATTACTATCCATGCTCCAGTCTACTTAGCATCTCCCAGGACACGACCTGGTAACCTGAACATGTGACTCTCTTTTTATGGTACTTTGGTGATGGTAGAACTATCTTCTGGTTGATTCTCATCTGCTATAACTAGGAAAGGTCTAATTTTTGAACTACCAATTTAACTTTGTCTCGGGATCCGGTTCAAGTAAGGAAACACAGAGTCCTGAATATCTTTGGTCAAGTGCACAGAAGAGATTTTAAATTGAACAGAGACAGATGCTACCTTCACTTCAAACAGCTCAGTGTTCAGGTAAATGTTGGCTTGTGCTGGCTTTGTTTTCATACCAGCTTGGATGAGAACAACACATAACAAATGGCCTAACATACCAGTTTATTTCAACAGTAATATCAGATGAGAATTGTGGCAGAAATGTCCAGTTTAGTTTCACATGTCAGTGTTTCTATTCATAAGGAAGTATATAGAGACACTGTTTCTGTAATAATCTTATCACATATTTTTGAAATTATTAAATAATTTCATGTAAATGTCAAATACAATAATTCTCTTTACATTTTATTTCCTTAATATTTTTTCTAGCTCTAAAGTGGCAGGGGAAAAAAAAAGGGGGTCTTATTAAATGGTTCAACTTTAAGATTTCAGTAGATACTGCACCTGACTAATGAAAATGACAATAATGAATTCAAGCTATTTGGCGATCACTAAGCTGATGAAAAATTGCTTTGAAGATTAGTGTTATACAGTACTGTATGAGCAAGGACAGGCATAGCACAGATCCCACTGACAATCACTTGTCACTCTTCTGCTACATCTGTGTCCATTTACCACTTTTCTTTGGCCCTCAGCCACACCACTAAGTCAATTTATTATCCAATTCAGAATGTTAACATCAATAATGCAGTGACTCTCTAAACTTCTGTAGATTTTTATGATTTTGTTACTTACTTACTTACTTACTTAGTAACTTTTTATGCCAGTAGTAAGGAAAATATTCCTCAAATCTGGGTAGCAAGTTATTTTTATCTGCTTTGACTTTCATTAACATTTCCTTGTATGAAATAGGTAAAATATTTTGTAATATATGTAGCTACTAACCAGCCCAAACACTGCACCATTTTTTTCTTACTAGAGTAAAAAAGTGTCCTGAATTTTGTTTCACATGTGCAATTTTGAAATAGTTTCTGTTTCTACTGTTTTTATCAGACTTTCTGTTGGTGTAAGATGCTATAGTTCACAGAAGCTCTGCAACTTGACATTTGGTTAAAAATATGCTTTTTTTTTCTTAAAAATGGTTAAGTTTTTGATTTCCAGGCTTAATATGTGTAAAGATAATAAAAACAGGAGTTAATTCCACTGAAGTATCTGAACTTTCAAATGAACACTTACAAATGAAAAAGGATATGAAATGCAGATCTTCACTTTCCTCAGTTAGCTGTTTATGATTGTTTTTCAAGTCTTGCTATGTTTGGTTGTCATTTTCTGTCTTCCTTTAGAATTCTGAAAAATAGAATTCCTTATTAAAACTTTTAGTTATGAATTTTTCATGTTAGCTGAATAAATTATCTTTACTTCTATAATGAGAAAGGTTTTTATCTTGTTAAATATAAGGTATTCAAGTCTAGAAAATGCACCAAACTCTAATCCATTCAGCAAAG
This sequence comes from Donacobius atricapilla, assembly GCA_013397315.1. Lineage (NCBI taxonomy): Eukaryota > Metazoa > Chordata > Aves > Passeriformes > Mimidae > Donacobius > Donacobius atricapilla. The sequence continues at coordinate 114,081 of WBMY01005401.1, read as the reverse complement.
GGCAGCCAGTAAAATTTTTATGTCACAGTAATGTTTATCCTTATTGGAGAGAAATCCACATTATAATCCATCTCTAACGTAGGAAGTGCTGAACAGCTTGAAAATAACATTTTTTTCTTGAACTCAATGTGTGTCTACAAGCACCCAAAACAAAGTCTGCATGAAAAGAAAAGAGCTGTGGAAGGGTTTAAGGATGTTTTTGTTATGCATATTTAAATATGCAAATAATGAAGCTAAAATTTAACTATAAGTATCCCATTCTGTAGTGGATTAAACTACATGCTGTATCTTTACATTGAGGTCAGCTTTCCATGTAGGATTTTTGCACTCTTTAATCACGTACAATAATTGTTTCAGACAAATTGCTGCTGGGAAATTGAAAAGATGGAATGGGAAAAAAAAGAGAAGCAATGGTGAGAGTTACCACCTCATGAATTTTGCAGATTCCTGTGTTTCTCAGTTCTGAACTCCTAATTTCCATAAGAATTTTACTGATGAGATGCAATAGTTTTTGCTCATCTTTCCTTGCACTTATTAATATAAAGATGTGCTGATTTTGAGGTCATGTACATATGTGCATTCCAGAGTTTTGTCTTGTTACAGCTCCTCTAATGAGCTTGCACTGAAAAGAGTTTCAGGATTTTCAGTAACAGTATGTGGAAATTCTTCACACCACAATTACGTTACGTGTTATCAATCTGCCTTAAACGCTGACATTCAGCAGGCATAATGAATCCATTATTTCACTGCTAAGTATTACTTGGTCTTGCTTTGTAAATGGCACTGTAGGATGTGTTTTGTCTTTCCAGGAGAGTTGGAGAACTGAGTTCAGTGAGTTTTTTCACACCTGGAGAGATAAGGACTGGATGGTGACATTCTGCCTTCTGAGGCAATTACAAGAGGCCTCTTTCCATTCTTCAAGGTAAAGAAAGTGATGCTATCAGAGAAAAAGAAGTGCAATAAAAATGTTCACCCTTTGAGGGAGAAGTCTTGGAAAGGCAATTGTTACCATTGTTCCTGAAGCTTATTTTGAATGTATACTTGTATATGCCCTGTGCTGGATTAATTGAGAAATGGCTCTATGTTTCCCTGAGGTTATCAAACTGTATCTTTTTTTGCTTTGATTTGGATTAGAAGCACTTTCAGACAGTGCAAGCTTGGTATCTGCATAATTCAATAAAAATTAAAAAGAAGAAACCAAACACAAGAATATGAGTCTGACTGTTTTGTCTAATAAAGCCTTTAAAGCTCTTCAATATAGAGTGTAGGGTAATATTGAACTGATTTTTATCTGAATTTTCCTCTCTAATAATATGAATCTCCTTCCAAGAAAGCAGGGAATCATAGAATAAGCCAGTCTGAAAGGGAGCTTTGGGAGACACCTAAATCCTAATTCTCCAAGCAGAATTAGCTTCAAAGATTGGTCAGGTTGCTTAGCACATAGTCTTATTTGTTTTAAAGGATCTATGAAGACAGACGTTGCACACTTTTAGAGGGATATGACCTTGACCACTAACATTGTGGAAACGTTATTTTTCTTCCATCTTGTTAAAATTTTACATGTTCTGTCTTGTTACTCATACCTTTCATCTTCTCTCCTTGCATGCCTGAGAAGCATCTAAATGCTTTCCCTATAACACCCCTTAAGAAGCAGAAGGCTGCAGTATGATTCCCCTTCAACATCTGCTTCAAGGATGAACAGGCAGAAGTGTTTCCTCTGTGTCTCTTCAGGTGTAATGCAGTCCAGCTCTCTAACCATTCTACCAGCCATCTGCTGAGCTCTCTTGTTTGTGACAGTGGGGAATCCCCAGCAGTATGTCAAATGTGGTATCTCTAGTGTGGATTAGAGTGGATTTCCTTAAACTGCTATCTGCTTTTCCTAATGCAGCTCAGGATGTTATTGTAAGGTTGTGCTACAAGCTCATAGTGAGCCAATAAGATGCCTTTTTAATGATGTTCCTCTAAGATGTTCCTTTTTAATAAATACAACCCTAGCTATTTGGTCCTCAGCTGCATGCAGCTCGTCCATCCCAGGAGCAGGACTTTGACACACCATTTGAGGTAGCTACTAGAGAATAAATTTTACACTGCTTCATTTCCTGATTAGTATAGTTCTATTGATACTTTAATTGTGAAGAACAATGGTTGTAGATCTCTCATACATACTGTACTACAACAAGTTACACTGTTATTTACAACTTGCTTATTGTGGCAATTTGTAAAAGTACTTTGTACTTACACTCTCTACCTGTACTTTGTACTTTTGCTTCTTATATATAGAGTTAGTAGACATATATGAGTGTGATTAAATAAGTATAACTTAGAATGTGTATTAATTTATACAGCTTATGAAATAGCATCTAATGATGGACTCCCCGCTGTCTTTTTTCCTAGAGTACGAAAGAATAAATGGAGACTTGGAGACGCTTTCAGCAGGCATTTTCTAACCAATGAATGCTGCATTTGTCCAAGCTGTGGACAGCCAGTTTTCCCAGGAAAATCTGACATGGAAGACAATCTCAAAGGCCTTGCTGAAGTCAGGGCAGACTGACAGGCAGATCCAGAGTCCTTCCCTCATCCACAGCTAATGCATAGCTATCCCAGCAGTGATTATGGTGACTTAGAGTTGCTGTTGCCCTCTCAGTGTTTCTGGAAGGCTTGAAGTGGAATGCGGTTGGGACAGGAGGGCTGTGTTCCAGTCATAAAAATCTCCTGGATTTTGGAAGGTGGGTCCTCCTTGGTATGCTCAGGTGAGGGCTAGGGGAAGCCTGTGTTGTGGTCAGGCCCCCTGGGCCTGGATACCTGTCATATTGTCTCCTACACCATGGTGCTCCCGTGATGCTGCCTAGCAAAATTCTTGTGTAAGATGGCGTGTAATATGATCTGTTTGTGCTGAAATAACACTGATATTTCAGTGCGAGTGCAAATTGCAGAAAATATCAGTCACTGTCGCTCATGAATCTTAATTTTGGTGAATAGTAACTGTAATATTTGGCATGTCTATTCCTCCTGCTACTGAACTGTGTTCTTCCTAACTGCATGGGTACATCTGCACAGACAGTTATACTCATCAGACACAGAGTGTACTTCTCCTCCTACCTCTCTTCCTTCTTCCTACCTGCCAGTCAATACTATTATTTACCATGTTCATGTTATATTTTCCCATTCAATGAATGAGGAAGATCCAGCCATGTACGCCTAATAGAAATTAATTGACACCTTCAAGGTTTTCATATATTAGCTGGTCTTATCTTCTTAGGGCAACTCAGAGCGACTCTTACATTGGAAGGATGTTTAGCAAATGACAGAACACTATTTCAGCTGGTGAAGTGTCATCCATAGCTTGTTCCAAAAAACAGTACCTCACCATTGCAGGATCTTCCCCTTCTCTTTGATACTCATGTCTCTCTGACATATGTCTCATTATTTTTGTTTTCATCCCTTGATGTAACATTTCTAGATGCTTTGAGAAAACATTGCCTCATGTCTCCTCCTCTGTTTGCTGAAGTGTCTGTGGAAGCTGTCTTCAACATTCCTGAAATGTAATTTGTACAATTACAATAACATGTAATGACAGTTTAGTTATAGTCATTGAATACCAGAATTTTGTAACCAAATGGACTGAATTAGAGGATGGCAACATTATCATTTCCTAAAGGTCTGGAATGAACCATTGAGACCTTCAACTTTAGAAGATTATGCACTCAATATAATTTCATGGCTTAAATTGATAATATTCTTTTGAATAACAATTTTGTGATACTGAGCAAGTTGCTTATTGTATTAGGGAATGCTTTAGTAAGGTATTGCAGATATGTTTTAAAATCAGTCTAAGACAGCCATCTAGTTCTGTCTGAATTCTGTGAAAAATATCTATATTGTGTAGGCTGAATTTCGGTAGGTTTTTAGAGTCATATCTGTACTGCTTCTGATAGATTTATATGCTACAAGATTGTTTCCCATAACAACCCTTGAGTCTCTGCTTAACCCTGCAGACACCTACGTTACTATACTACCTAAATTTTTATTTCTGACCTTGTACAGAATTGACTTGCTTTTAGCTTCAGTGTGAAGGTTTGACTCTAGTCCCAAAGGAAGTCAGAAACTATAAATTTTCTAGCAATTCTGGTTCCAGTTCAGTACATATTATCACATTCCATCTATTGGGCTGAGCCCACAAAAACAGTTATGATTCAATATAATTTATTTCTGAGGCATGTCACAATATGTAATTGTCTTCCTTAAAAGTTAAAAGAAGCATACATGTCTTAGTTTTCTTGAAATACTCTATTTTGATCAAGTGCTTGCTTTTTCAGCTTCCATGATACTTTTAACTCACAGGTATTCTTGGTTCTATATATATTATATTGAACCATCTGTGGTTTCTAAAGGTTTGTGTGGTCCCTAGTGAGAGATAATAGTGTTTTCTCACCCTGCAGTCAGTCAGTCAGCATGGTTATATCAGATCTGTAGTTCATCAAACAACAAGACAGTGTGTGTTTTCCTCTCAGAAAGAGAATTTGGAGGTCTTATAATTTGTGGGCACATGGAAAATATGGGGGAATGGAAATGTTTTGGAATATGGTGGTGAAATTGAAGGGGTAAAGGTGTTGTGGAGGTACACAATGGTGCATAACAAGAGATAAAGGATGTCATGGCAGAAACCGGGATTTTAAAATGGTCCAGCACTATAGCAATGGCTCTTTTGGAAAGAAAGAAAAGATGGACGAAATTATTTTACAGGGATGCAGGCCACCAAGCAGGAGAAGAATGTTATAGTGGAGTGTGCAGTCACTGAGTAGACCTGAGGGAGTCGTAGTAATGAGGAGGAAGATATCTGGGGCTTTCACTGTGGAACAGAAGGGAGAAGGACAGGGAGAGAGTGTAATTGAGGTAACATATTATCTGATGGCATTCAAACTGTCTTGGACTACTGAGTCCATTGTTCCATGCTTCTTTTTTTGTTCAAGATTGTGGCATATATTCTATTTCATGGTATAACTCCTTGTTCTTTGAACTATGAAAGTTACAGCAACACTTGAAGAAGCTACATGTGAAAAGATTCTCAGCATTTTCCCTGACATTTTATCTCCAGGTGTCTGATTTGGCAGGTACAATGCAGCCACATAACTTTTCAAGGTTTTGAGGTTTAGATTGAACTACTTCCCTGCATAAGTACTGATTATTAAACTAATGTTTGGTATAAATATAAAATAAACTTCAGAAACATTATTCAAGATATCCTAAGCAAAATGTAATCAGCCAAGTCTTAAAAGAAATCTAACATTTGTTGATAAAGAAATAAATAATAACAGAATATGCTGAGTTGGAATAGCTCCATCAGGATCATTGAGTCCAACTCCTGGCCCTGCACAGCAAAGCCCCAGGTGCCACAGCCTGTGCCTGAGTGTTGTCCAAACACTATTGAACTCTGTCAGGCTGCTGCTGTGAGCAGTGCCATGGGGATCCTGTTCCAGTGCCTGACCACCCTATGGGTGGGGAAATTTCCTCCAGCCCAAAATTCCTCCGACACATCTTCAGGCCATTCTCGCAGGTCCTGTCACGACAGAGCAGAGATCAGTGCCTGCCCCTCCTCTTTCCCTCACCAGGAAGTTGCAGATTGCAATGAGGTCTCTCCTCAGTCTCCGCCAAGCTAAGCAGACCAAGTGCCCTCAGTTATTCCTCACTTGGAACACCGAAGGAGCCCCTTCAGACCCTTCATCATCCCCACGGTCTCCTTTGGACACTCCTTGATAGTTTAACATGTTCTTTATATGGTGGCACCCAAAACTGCCCCCAGCACTGAAGGTGAGGCCACCACAGCCCAGATCAGGGCAGGACAATCCCCTGCCTTGCCCAGCTGGTGATGCTGATGTCCCCCAGGCCATGGTTGACCCTCCTGGCTGCCAGGACCCTGTGGCTGATGTTCAGCTTTCCATCAACCAGGACACCCAGATCCCTTTCTAGAGCTCTGCTGTCCAGCATCTCATTCCTCAGACTATGCACACCATAGGGTAGCCTATTATGTTATGTATAAAAGCTGTAAACTTGGTGTCTTGGTTGGAAAAGACAGGTGTCTGCTAGGGAGGGCAGTACCGCCTTTTGGAATGGAGAATTAAAATCCCCTCCCTCTGAATTATTAAAACTTTGATATGAAGTCGGCTCNACCACAAAAGGGTGTAGCCCTGGTGCTGCACCTTTCCTTTAGCTACTTGTATTGTTCTGGTCAATCACCCATAAGCACCCAGTAATTAGCCTCCTAGCGACCTTATGGGGAAAAATTCTATAAGGAAAAAAACCCCCAAATTTCCCTTAAAAATCTGGAAGCTTTCCATGATATTGAATAATGTCAGGTGCTGCTAAAAGAGCATCTTCTGTTACAGCAAGTCCCTATCCAGAACAAGGTAAAAGAGGCAAATGATACAAAACATTCAAGCTGAATCAGAGATGAACAAGCTTAGAAAACTGTAAGAGGCAGAGGAAGTGAAGCTGCCTATGTAGAGTGTACTAGTAGCAGACTGAAAATTGAAAGGAAATTAAGAGAAGGAGAATTAAAAAGAGGTAGGAAACAGCCCTGTTTGGAAGGTAGGTCAGCTGAAAATGTATAAAACCTACTCTTTTTCTTGGCACTTTAAACTTTAGTATTA
>WBMY01005401.1:86390-107354 GCA_013397315.1 Donacobius atricapilla | reverse complement strand
AAAAAAAGTACATTGGAAGCTGTTTACCAACCGGGTAAAATCTTCTGATTTGGAGATTTTATTTCCAGTAAATTTAATAGTTTGTCTTCGTGAAAAGATAAGAAATGCAAGTGAGTTCTCTTCATAGATCTGGGCCTAAAAATCATTATTCGTTTTGCAAACAAGAATGAAACTGAATTAGCTGGCCTTTAATTTCACTACTGTGGTCATAGCTCTGAACCATGCAGGCATATCAGCATGTGCTTTTAATTCTAGGAAATACCAAGATTTAGCTGCTTGGGAGACAGTGTATGGCTCTGTTTGTAATACTATTTTAAGATCTGAACCAACTATATATCAAAACACTGCAAGGAAGAAATTGGAGCCCAGCAGTGCCTGCTCTTTTTGTCCTCTACATGTAAACATAGTTGAACAACTTAACTGTGGATAGTTGATATCTGATTTCATTGTAACTTGAACACTGGAAAACAAAGGAAAAATTATTCCAGGTGAAATGCTGGATTTAGTATTAAACTGTGCACAATCACATTTTTCTGTGTCTAGTCTCCAGTGGACTTAATCAAATAACAAATTACAATAATATGATCTAATTTGACCCATCATAAATTACTAAATTTTGAAAAGTGTCTCCAGTCACAAGCTGGGTTTTGTTTCATTAAAATCACACTCAGCTATTTGTGATGGCCAGAGTGTGGAGACAGAAAATACTGCAGAAATGTTAAAGCTTTTATTTGACACTAACACTGTGTGTATAATCAGAGAAATGGATAGAGATGGCATCCCAATTTGCACCTAATGGAATAAACATGGCACTGTAGGACCCTTAAATAGATCCCTTCTTCTCTGGAAAATTTTTAGCATTAAGTTCATTTACTCAAATTCTAAATTATTTTGCTGAAGTGGTGCAGTGTTAAAAGATACACTTAATGGGTTAGTTCTTCAGAAATGTAGTTACCCATGTCAGTGTTATAAGGAATAGGTCACAAAAGAGAAGATGTAAATTGTGGAGTAGTAAGAGTCATCTTAATTAGTGATCTCCTTATGCACAGTGAATCTTGTACTCAAGTACAGACTTCTTAAAAGTATACTGGATGTCCTTAATCTTCTTTTCTGCAGGAGAAAGGTTAAGACTGAAAGGCTCAAAGCCAAAAGATTGCTGTAATAAAATTTGTACCTTCAAAACTTTCAAGAGAAAAAGGTTCTAGCATGACATTTTTGAGATAAAATAATGAACGAGTTCACTATTCAACAGATCTCTGTCTCCACTTCATAAGCTCTGAAGTTTCAATAAAAATGTTTTACTACTATTATTACAGAAATTAGGTTCTTAAATGGCTTGCATAAGTAGAAGTCTCAACTTTTCCTATTAGAGGTAGAGACATGGATTGGTTTCTCTGGATTTGAAATCATTCCCAAGTTAAGCTCTACAATTTGAAATATTTAACTTTTTTGTCTAAGCAGTTTGCTTTTCCCCAACTTTTATAAAAGTAATTTAAACAAAGCATTATATATGCTTTCTAGAACTTTAGCTTTTAGGAACTTTTGAAAATTTTTGATTTTACAAGTGATGTTTACAGCCAGACAAAAAAATATAGACTTTACTCTGAATTAAAAGATTTTTAAATAAATGGTCTAACCTGAATTTTTTTAAAACCAGTTGTGTTTATTTTTTCCTTGAGTGAAGGTGGAAGGCAGGGAAAGAAAAAAAAATACTTATTTTATGTTCAAGAATATGCCTCCTTTTTGTATTGTTTTGTTTTTGGATTTTTTTTTTCACTTGAATTGTGTTATTGCAAATTACTGAATGCTGACAAAACCTGGCAATTTTCACACTGGAATATTCTTTCAGAACACGATGGTTTGTTGGTAGCAACAGGTTTTGTAACAATCAGTTATCTTTGATAATAAAATTACTTTCAGAAAAAGTGAAAGTCTTCAATATTGTTTCTTTAGAACGGAACTTCCTATTTTGAAATACTTTCAATTTCATCTAAATATTCAAAGTGCAGAGTTTGAATAAAATGGCAATATAGTATTCTTTTTTTCTTTTCAAAAGACAATAAAAGTGACCAGAAATTATTTCTTTTGAACTTTCTCTTAAAAAATTTGGGGGCTCAGTGTTTTGTTCCAAACCAGATGATGCTCTGACAACTTAAAAAAAAAGACCTCATAAAAATGGGAACCTTGGTTCCTACACAACTTAGTGGCATACTAGTCACTTCTTTGGAGTGAATAGATCATGTTGAAGAAACAAGAGTTGAAAAAGATGAATTTATTTACATAGTGTGTTCTGACCACTTAATGAAGGACAGGCAAAAACTTCTTTTGAAATCTCTGCTGATTCACACCATGCGCAAGGCTTTTTTTCATTGTTCTCCACAATATAAATTTTCTTTGATGTTATTTAAAACCTGTGTTTCGCCTCTTGTCTGTATGGCTGTTTATAATTTCACCGGTTGGTCAGGTGGTGAAAGATTGTTAATAAAGAGAGACATTTGTCTTGTAAGGCACAGCTAACAAAGGAAAACTATTTTAATTTTTCTAATTGAAAATGTTGGAGTTATTTATACCAGATTTTCAAGAAATCAAGTATCCTTATTAAAAAGGAAACAGCTAGTGTTGTCAGGAAGTGTAAATAATTACATAGAACTCAGATGGAATTGCTCTTAGATACTAATTCTCATGCTAATTATGTAAGTTCATTTGATCGCCTAAGTTCATCTCAGGAATGAAAGAGATCCAAGACTGAATATATTAAATACAGATTACTACAGAAAAGCCTTAGATTGAACTGATTCTTGAAATCACAGGGAAAAAAAGTAATTTTAACAGAGGTATTGAATTTTTTTCATGCCAAGCCACACATCAGTGAATTACCCTCTGATATTCATAACGTAAATAATGGGAAAGGCTAATAAATACCTTGGTTTCTCTTAACTTTTTTTGTCCTACTGAAAGAGCAAGTATATGATACTTCTGTTTTCACAGGCATTACAATTGGTATGCGAAAACAGCTCTGAGACAAAGGAGGAAGTGCAAACTATAGCTAAATTGGAAACGTATTCATCCATGTTACAGGTTCAGTATAACTGCAAGACATAAAAAGTTGTGCAAATTGCATCAAACTATTTTTTTTGTTGCTGCATTAAGGGACCATGAGCCAGGCATCCAGGACTGTTGTTTTCAATTGCATGAATTCTAAAAACACGACTAATTAGAAAGAATAGGAAAAAGGAGAATGTGCATTACAGAATGCTCCTTACTGTTTTTAAAAAATTCAGTTTGAGGGCACTGTTTCCTATCAAATTTTCTCCCTTTCATAACACTTCATTTGCCAGTCAAGGATTCTTTGCATTTTGTAAAGACTTTTTAACAGATAAATAAAATTGTAAATCAATGCAATGAATTTAGACATTAGCTGAGACTAACATTAATAAGATATTATCACTGCAAACAAAATATGACTGAGTTGAAATAAGTTTACTTCACAGCATCTAAATACAAAATATGTTGAATTTACTATAAAATCAGGGAATGTATTTCTGCAAACAAAAATAAGTTTAAAAAGTAGATTAATAAAATTTCTGCAAAGTAAAATGTTGTAGAATTTCTGAGCAGTTATGTGGCTAAAATTTAGCTCCAGTTTGCTCTGTGTTATATGGTATTGTCCCTGTATTTCACTAGCTTATCACACCCCACATAAATTGGTTTATGGTCTCAGTTCACTGGAAGTCTGAACTTTCTTTGTTGTAGTCAGAGAGAGTTAGCAGTGACATCAGCCTCAAGGAACAAAGAATTGAGCCCTTCAGGTTCTCTGCTGTGATTTATTTGTACAAATACGCGTTATACATTAAGGCATTGTGAAGTAGTAGCATAACACATTGGCCTTTGGGGCAAAAACATTGACATTTTAGCTACATACTGCCTTCATTAGTAGTTGAAAAAATGCCACCAAAACACTTCTGTCATTGTAGCTTTGCAAACCTATTCTCCAGAACCCTTTGTTTTTCCACTTAAAATACCTAACTTCCGTATCTTCAGTATCTAAATCTTTATACCCAGGTTTTAATTTCTCTATTCCTTTACAAACTTAACTTATATTACGTTAATATATCCTTCCAAATGAATTGAAAACCACAACAGGCTCTGAGATGTGTTTCCACTTTAAAAGGTTTTTCAGGTGATGTGGGCAAGCATTTCCAAAAAATAAAACGTATGTTTTAATTCTTGAGAAGAAAGGTGCAGGTTCCAGTGAAGTGTAGGAAGTGAGGAGTCAAAGTTCACTCTGAACATTCCACATCCCTTAATATCCATGTAATGATCACTAATGTTCAGTTTCTCGCTAGGGAGAACTTAGAAGAAAAAGACTTTTCATTCTAGTTTTCACAGGGTAACTGGTTTATATTGATCACAAATTCTAAAATTGAACTTAAACAGCTTTGTTAAACAGAGTAGGACTTAGATAAGTCAGCTCTGAATTTCACTTGCATAGCACAGAACTGGATTCAGCTATACTTACAGGAATTTAACTGCTATGAGAAATCTATTTAACTTTGCTTTGGTCTCCTCTGAAGTTGTAGTATTTATCCTTCCTAAGGAAGAGAAGCATTTCTATGAATTCTTACAGGGAAAGCAAATAAATTTTCAAACTTAAGCAATCTCCAGTCCTGGAAATTTATTTTATATATCTTAATTCCTCATTTTTTTCCCACTTCGCTTCTTTGCAGTCCACTGATCAGGAGTATTATCTTTCTTCATATGTATTCTCAAGAATGCAAAATCTGTGTATTATACATGTCTTTCACAGTTTTCTAAGCTATTTACTCTTTTTGTGACATTTTTTTAAAATACAAATTTGGCTGATGGCTGACTACAAGACTAATTCTGTTTATGTTCAGCTGGAACTTTTGCATAGAATCATCCAGCTGTGTTCCACTGGCTGCCTGACAGCACTCACGGGGTCCAAAACTCATAGGATACCCTGTGTAAAGGACTTGAAAGCTTCTTTGTGGAAATTTCATTGCCTGAAGTGTCCCAGGCCATGGAGGCAGGGATTTGAGAGTTTCCTAAACTTTGTTCCAATGCAGAGATGAAACATAATCTCATCTGCTCTGAGTGAATGTCGATGGCTATATAAGTGCTCTACTTAATAGATAATTATAAAAAAAAGAACACACTTTGGAACACAGGCTTTCAAGACACTTTTTTTTTTTTTCTTTTATAGTAATTTTTGTTACAGTAATTAGGGTGAAAAAATGAAAATAAGAATTCAAATATTTTGTTAAAAAATCTGCTGTCTTCTATGTGCAAGATATTTAATCACATGTAGCTATGTTTTTTAAACATCCAAGTTCACCACTGCTTCCAAAGTTGTTATCTTGGAAGCCTCTGCTCAGATCTGGAGCTGGTGTCAAACTTGGAAGAGGAGATTTTTGAATGGTAGGAGGGTATTTAGAATTTAGACTGAACACATCAATGACTACTCATGTTTGACCTGGTAAGGGGGTGGAACTTGCGTTTGCATTAAATATGTCACTAGTAAGACATCTTGACATACTCTCATCCTCTGATACGAGTGAACATTGTTTTTTTCCAATCTGAGCTCTAACTTTTCCTTTTCTTTTACTCCAAGAAAGTAGCCTGGATAAGTGGAAGTATTTTTATGTCTGTATTTTGTAGCAATATGAAGTTTGTACTCAAGCAGAACACATCTGTTCAAAGGAGGTGGGAATAATTCCCATTTCATAAGACACACACATAATAAGTGTCTCATTGTCTATCACTGTAAAACACATCATTGTCTAGAACTTAAATAAAATACATGGGAACTGGTATAATGTTCATTGCAATGAAACAAATATTCGTTTTTGCATACCAACAACAGTGAGTATGAAATAGGGGAGGGGAAGACTTAAAGGGATTTCTTAAAAAAATTTTGTCTGCTTTTGGCTTTATTATTTAGTTATTATGTAAAATTCTGATTCTTCGTAAATACATTGAAGTATGTTTGGTCGCAATTAAGAGAAGAACTTTATTTTTCCAGAAAGAAAAAAATCACCTTTATTTTTAGAGTACTTTTAAAAAAATGCAGCGAAGGTGTAATTTGTCATTCAGAAATGAACCAGAATAACCTAAGCTGTTTTACTGAAACAGTCCTCCTACTGACATATGACCTTAGCTACATCCTTGTATACGAGATTATTTTAAGACACAGTGGGGAGTAAGATAATACCTTACTATTTTTAAATCTGACAACGCAACAGTTTATGAAAATCCAGTGACTTAGTGTGTGTTGTTTTATGAGACTGACTTATATCCCTAATAAACACTAGAACTATAGTATCTCTTTTGCTTTCATTTTTTCCCCCTTTGGCTCCCTCTCCACCTGTATTTGATTAGGTACAAAAAGAGAAAAGCACGTTACCTCAATTTTCACAATGAAAATGTAGAAGTAAAGAAGGTTTCAGTTCCTTTCGATTTTCTTTCTGGAGGCTTCAGGCAGCTGCTAATCATTATGCTTGCAATTTTAAAACAAGACCCCAGGTTAGTCTGTGCTAGTTCATTTACAAGAGTCTCCGGTATTTGATTAGACTCCTATGTTTAATAAGGATGCTAGGTAGAAGGAATTGAGCCATTTATTTCTGTAATGTTAGTAACTGTCTGTTCTCTACAGGATCATTTAGATTCTCTAGTTTAATGCAAAATAGGGTCATACATTCTAGTGAGAATAATCCTAACATGTATTAGGCAGCCACACTCCTAACAGTCACCTCCTTCCATTAATGGAATATTTTCAGTGGACTTTTGTTTTGTGTATGTTTTAGATCTCTAGAGTGGAGCAATTGGTTTCTAAATGCAATAAAAATAACATTTGAAATGACAAGAAAACTACACATTTTTGAGAAAATTAGTAAATAAATACAATTTTTTTCTCCCTTTATTTTCAAGTTCCAAAGCCTTTGACTGACTTTGTTGTGCATTTAGGGTCAGAGTCCAATAGCGAGAGGAATAAGGGACTGCAAAGGGGTGGGCTGAGAGAAGGTAACCAGTGGGGATAACCGATAACAAGACACTTCTCTTGTCTTGTTAACAAGAAGACAAAGAGAAGCAAATTAGTTCTGCCTGGCTCATGCTAAGTCCAGCATGAGAAAACATTCAAGTAGCACATTCTTTTTGGAGTTTGGAGCTCACAGGTAAAACTGATATCCTCTTGAAACTGAAGCTGCAGAGGTCAGCAAACTTGACCTTCTATCTGTAAGTGTTATCTCTAGTAGAGGAGTACGCTAGGGCTGTGCAAGAGTGCAGTAACAGACAGAGAATTTCACGATTAAGTTCTTGAGGCAGATGTACTGTTGTAAAGGCAAAGCATGATGCTTCCATAGAGCAAGAGAGAAAAAAACCCCATCAAAATACTTCAAAAATTTTGTTCTTCATCATCCTTTCTAACATGATGTATTTTCCTTTAAAACATAATACTTCATTAGTGCTGTACAAATTTTTCTTTCTGTAAGTGCTTTAAGAAGCAAATGGCACTGGCAAGCATACCTAATGTTAATTTGGTAATTGTTTCTATTATGGGACCCTTGACCTCAGCTTTAGCTTGCCAAGCCTTAAGCATTATGGGCAGAATTTTCCTGCTCATTGCATGCCTTTGTTTAAAGGGCATAAGAGAACAGCCAAACACCATGTGGTTATGCCATTTCAGACATTAGTTTACTAAAAACTTAGGCATTTGCTAGAATTTAGGCTATTGAGAGTAGAAGAACTGTCCTTTGAAATTATAAGAACTACTGTCCAGGTTTAACAAAAGCATAATTTTCTGAAATTGCAGCTCAGACACACCATGAAAAGTTGCAAGAGACTGACTAGTAGGTTTTTACAATGCTGATTGTTATGAGCATGCGGTATTTTCACAGGACTGTCATGGGCTGAGTGAAGTAAGTATTTTCTGTTCACGAGATGAGCAAGGCCTTTTCTATAATTTCCCCTGTAGGTAATCAGGAGATGCTGTCCAGTATAATACTGAGGCCAGGGAAGCTTAAATTGGAATTTAATCGGGGTGGCTTTGTCTGGTGACTCTTGTGCAGGGGGCTGGATGCCTTGCTGAAGAGTGAGGTACTTGCTGGGTGGAGCAAGGGAAGACAGAATTTGTGTGACTAAGAGGAGGCATTATCAAAATCTTTGAGATGAGCTGGTAGAGAGGATTAAGTTAACAATCAGATTTGCACAGGAGACAGAGGGAAGTCACTTTGAGAATAGCTGTAAGCTCAAGGACAGAAATGAACCTACTGTTTAGGAATGTGTCTATTCAGAATATGAATTTAAGCTTAGGGTTTTGTTTTTTTGTTTTTTTTTTTTTGTTGTTCTCAAAAAGTGCCGTCTATCAACAAAATGAATCAACTTCTTCTGTAGCACAGAATCAAAGAATCAAAGACTGGTGGTATCATAGAATGGCTTGGCATGGAAGGGGCTTTAGAGACCATGTAGTTCCAGCTGCCCTGCCATGGGCAGGGACACCTTCCACTATACCAGTTTTTCCAAGATCCTATCCAATAGGGCCTTGAACATTTCCAGGGAGAGGATGCCCACAGCTTCTCTCAACAACCTGTTCTAGTGCCTCACCACCATCACAGCAAAGAATTCCTCTCTAATGTCTGACCTAAACCAACTCTCTTTCAGTTTGAAGCCACCCTCCTTGTCCTGTCACTACATGCTCTTGTAAAAAGTCCCTTTCCATCTTTCTTATGACCTCCCTTCAGGTAGTGGAAAGCTGGAACTGAGGGACTCTTAAATCTTCTTTTCTCCTGGTTGGACAATCCCAGTTCTTTCAACCTTTTGTCATAGGAGAGGTGCTCCATCCCACATCACCTTGGTGTCCTTCCCTGTTGTGAACCGCTTTATGAGGGTGCAACAACAGCCCTGGGGCCCTGGTGTCTCAGCCAGCCACCGGTGAACAATGTTGATAGAGATGAGACTGGCCTTGCTTGGAAATCTGAGGATCTGTTTATTGCAGAAACATAAAACGTAACATAACTCGGATGTTGACCAGAGGCAAGGACCAATAACAAAGGCAGTGTGGTAGGTTTTATATGGTAGAGCAAAGGCGAAGTTTAGGGTCAGGGTCCAATAGTGAGAGGAATAAGGGACTGCAAAGGGGTGGGCTGAGAGAAGGTAACCAATAGGGATAACTGAGGTGGGGACATTGCAGTATAACTTTAACCAGTGATAATTAAAGAAGGAGAGAACATTATAGGTTGATACCTTACTTGGAACTTGGAGATGGAGTGTCATTTCTTAAGCTTACAGAACCATGCCCCACATCTCCACCTCTTGGGGCAGGGCTATTCCACGCCTCCTCTGGACCCTCTCCAACAGCTCCATGTCCTTCCTGTGCTGGGACCCCAGGGCTGGAGGCAGCTCTGCAGGTGGCTCTCACCAGAGCGGGGCAGAGGGGCAGAATCCCCTCCCTCCCCTGCTGCCCACGGGGCTTTGGGTGCAGCCCAGGACACCCTTGGCTTTCTGGGCGGGCAGTGCCCATGGCTGGCTCATGTCCAGCTCTCAGCCCCAGCAGCCCCAAGCCCTTCTGGGCAGGGCTGCTGTCGATCTGTTCATCCCCAGCCTGGGCTGGCACTGGGGGCTGCCCTGACCCAGGGGCAGCACCAGCACTTGGCCTTGTTAAACCTCATGAGATTCCCCTGGGTCACGGCTCGAGCTTGTGCGGGGCCCTCTGGATGGCATCCTGTCCCTCAGGAGTGCCAACTGCACCCCTCAGATTGGTGTCATCTGCAGACTTGCAAAGGGGGCACTCGATCCCTTCATCTGTGTCATTGCTGAAGATGTTTAGTAACACAAGTGCCACTGGACTCCTGAGGGACAGCACAGAAAAAATAGGACAAGTCATCAGGAGTGGCCTATCACCCTGGTGTCAGGGGCAAAGGAATGGACAGTACTGGGACAGAGATGAACATAGCTGCTTGATGGCCTATGGTCTAAAATGGCACAGAACATCCACCTGACATTCAGGGAAATTTTGTGTTACGGATGTTAGAAAGGTCTCTGTATTTTCAGACACACACACGCTCACCCTTCCTAGTATTTACTACTTCAGAGTTGCAGCTTTGGATTTTTCAGAAGATAAAGTCTCCTCATGTGCTAATGACATGTCAGAAGAATATAAATTGGACGGCTTATGAACATGAATTGCCCACAGCTTCATAGCTACAAAATGGGCAGACAGAACGGAAGCCTGGCAGTGCACTGTTGACAGTGTTTAGAGAGTTAACATGGCAGACAGAAGATTTACTTGGCTGAGTGGCCCAAGCATTAGGAGACAGTCCCAGAAGTTCAGCAAATTGGGATATCGTAAGCAGTGCACTTTAAAAAAAACCCCAAAATGCACTAACAAACAAAATATGAAAATGAAATTATAGGTAAAAATGAAATTTTCAAAAGACAAGGAGCTCCACAATGTTGTGTGGCAGGCATTTATTACAGTGTCTTACAGTTTATTTACCAATTTTTTACTTCCTTTATCTTAACAGATAAATTAAGTCAATTGTATTACCTAATAGCTATTCAGCATATTTATTGTATGCTAGGGTTTATGTTTAAACACTGGGATTTATATAACTCTTGATTGCATTTGGGAAGTCTCAGCAGAATTAACCCTGTTTTGTTGAGATACTGAGGCCTAGAAAAATGCAGTACTGAGTCCTTGTCGAAGAGACAGTAAGATACCACACACGTAGAAGAAAATTCTCCTACACAGCCAGGAAGGAAAGAAAAGGAATGGAAAGAAATGAGGAAGGAGAGGGAAAGAAAATGATATAAAATTTTGTATTTATGTGAGGTACCTTAGTGAAGGAAGAGTTATAACTCATTCTACACCTTCCCTCTGGTACCCCATTTCCTGTGAAAAACAGGCTCTCAGAAACTGAACATCTCTTCAACCATCTCATACATTTAAAGTTGACAATATAGCAAGCTACAGCAGAAGTACTCTGTAAAACTGAAAAATTTGAATATTTTTATATTCTTCCTCTTGGTATGTATATGATGAAAACTTTATCAAGTACATGAATTTGTGTGTATATAAATGCATACATGCTTTCAACATTATCTTTTACCCTAACATCACTATAAATTATAATTTATTTCCTCTTTAAGCATAAGACGTTCAAGACCTGACATTTTATCCTAACAGAGGATTTCATTATGAACCTAGCTTTTTCTCTTTTCTTAGTTACACAGCATTCCACTGACAACAAAAGAGGTATAATAGTTTAAATGACAGAAGTGAATAGATAATCACAAAATAGTGTGCCTAAGATCCTCACAATACAGATGATTTAGAGTGTAGCTGTTTCACCAGCTATTGGATTATGGACTGCATTAGGAATGTATTTATCAGAGTGAAAGATGATAGTTCAGGTGGTCTGTGTACCTAATCAATAAAAAATATATTCATAAATATGGCCAGAATTTGAAAGAGAACTTTTTTGGTTCCCTGCTGAGCTGGCAGAAAATGAATAAACTGATGTATGATGTAATATGAGAAGGAATAAAGCACTGAAGAGAATCAAGCAAGTCTTGTGGTCAAGAACATCAGCTATTCTAACAAAGAATGTATTATTATAAATCCTGACCCATCCAATCAATGGACCATCTCATTATGCTGAAATCAAACCTTCCAAGTGTCTGCTAAATCTGGTATGTTTTCAACCTACTACAAAAGGGAGAAACAGAGCTTTTGTTTGTTTGTTATTTTAATACTTGTTCCCCCATTATTCACAATTAAACTTCACTGGTATACCCAGTGAACCCATTCTTATGCTAGCTGATGATCTCAGGTGTTACGAACAATTTGTGGGACCCTGAAGATGGGTCCAGCAGTGATGGATGTACCAGAACAAGTACTAATGCAGGAGAACATGCACCATAATGCTCCCGTGGACTTCATGCAGAGAGAGGGAGATACTTCTCAAGGACTGCTCAGATCCAAGCTGGTCAATTGAATAGCACAGTCTGAGTTTACACCTCCTAGTTACATCTCTATGCCTGTGAAATAATGATAATACTTCTCGATCTTTGTAATAAATGACAGTCCCTTTGACTGGAGAACAATTTTGGAAACTAGTGAGTATGGGACAAAGAGAGCTGTGTCCTTTTCACTTAAGAGATTCATGTCACGTATAAAACTCTTTGAGACAGAGTTGTGTTTTACTTTTCAGAACTTTATTATTTTTATTGATTGCTCCTTCATTCAAACTGTTCTATAAGAGTCATATTTTCTATATGAAGTCAAAGTATTGGAAATTTTTCAGACAAAGGGCTATAAGTTTTATTTTTGTACATGTGTAGGAACCTATTAAATACTAAATAATGCAGAATTTGATGTCTGAGCACATGATATATTTAGCATTTAGCAGTTAAAGAAAATACAGACTCTCCTGAAGCACTGGTGAAATACAGAAATTTGAAGGTGAAAAACTTCAAAGTTTACTTTTACATGTACAAAAACTATTAGCCCTACTCAATGTGATGGGAAATATTTGAATGTTGTGAATTATATTTGGATAGGCACTGGGATGCTTGAATAAAAAATATATATTTGGCAAATTAGACTATATTAAAATAAGGAACAGTGTATAGGAAAATATTGAATCTTTGTTGAGGTTCACATTAATGTTTTGCCTACAGAACAGTTTACCTGTTTTGAACCAAAATATTGCCATACATTTTTCTCCGTTAGAAATATGTAATTACATGATAACATTAAAAGGGAGATGGTGTGTTGAAAATTGAATCTGTCATCCTTCTGGCATAATGAAAATAGAATCATAACACTCTGTTGGTGAAGGGGATCTCACTACTAGACAGCAAATTCAGACAGCAAAATTGAAAGCACAACAAGCAGGAAAGATAGTCTTTAGGAATGAAAAAAAAGAAAAAGAAAAAAAGAGAAAAAGAAAAAGAAAAAGTAAAAAAGAAAGAAAGAAAAAGAAGAAAAAGAAAAAAGAAAGACAAGAGAAAGAAATTGCTTTTTGAAACTGGCATAGATCAGATTTTTACAACCTTTTTGTGACTTAGCCTCACATGATGGAGATAAAAATGCTCAATACTCCTTCAAATTTCACAAACCCAGTACAGATACCTCAACATTTATTATCTTAAGCTCAGTATTGTGCCTTACATATAGAGTGCTTGAACCACAGAGGTGATGCCTTTCTCGTTGCTTGTGAACCACTGAGATCAAACCTAGAAAGTGAAGTAACAGCAGTGAAGAGGAAAAAATAATAATTTTAAGTCTCTGTATTACTAGCTTGAAAGGTGTCTGTAACACACGAGTGTTTTGGCTGTTGCTAAATAGGTCTGGCCCTGCATCAAGGCCATCCTTCCAGCATTCCCACACTGAGCAGTAGGCTGGGGTGGGTAAGATTGTGAGAGGTGACATAACCAGGACAGTTGACCCAAACTGATGAAAGGGATATTCCATCCTGTATGAAGTCTGCTCAGCAACAAAAGCCAAGGGAAAGGTAGAAGAAGGGTGGGCACTGGTCATCATCAGATGATGGGAAGTAGAGAATAATTGTTTCCCTTTATTTCTGCAAGTATGACCTTCGCTTTTACTTTATTAAACCGTCTTTATCTTGATCTTTATTTTCTCCCCTCTCTTCCTGATGAGGAGGGAATTATAGACTGGCTTTGTGGGCGCCCGGTATCCAGCAAAGAGCAACCCATCACAATGATCAAAAGTAAAGAATAGAGCCAAAAAACAAAATGTAGAGACTTGGATACAAGTGAGGAGCAATCATAACAAAGATCACACATAATGTGCACTTTGTAGGAATGCATGCTGGACTAAGTAGCTCTACACAGAAGCTGCTAGTTCTTGACTTTCACCATTTCTTTCCTTGTCTTGCGTAGTTGTATTCTACAGGCTTGACAAATGTGGTAAAAGATTCAGGTATTTTGCTTTAGAAATCCAAATGTGTCAAAAATTGAGATTCCATAACATGTATTGTCTTTTTTTTTTTCATAAGGAAGAGAAATAACTCCAAGGATAACAAATGCACTGATGACATTGGTACTTATGTGGGACTCAGAGAGTGAATAAGTTCTAATTACAGTTAACTGAAAGTAGGAGCATAGATTCATGTTGTTTATTTCTCATGTGTGTAAGTACTGCCTACAGAGATCCTGCAGTTTTTGTTGTGTTTTGTTATTTCTTCTCTGAATTCCTGGGCATTCCACTGACATTTTAATAGAAAGTGACACATTCCTATAAATTTCCCTATTTTGAATTTCTCATCTATAACTGTTTTGACCAGTTTAACAGCAGATACCTTCATTTTTAAAATATATATTCTGCAAAAGGAATAAAGAAAATGTGGATATGTTGCTAAGTCGTCTATTTGACACTAAAATCCCTACAGTAAGGTTAGCACGTAAGCATTTAGCAGTACATGGCCAGAAATGGTGATATTTTAATCGTAGTGGATCATGGCAGTATTTAGTCCATCCATTACTAATTCTCTGTGCTAAATCCATAGAGGATATAATTTGTACTGGTTTTGTTCTGACTATGCGATTTCTCAATTCAAAGAAGTACAAGACAGTTTTTACTTCATATTTTTTGGTTTGAAATACAGATCTCAGACCATGTAAACAGAAGCTTCTCTGATACTGTCTTTCTTGTTGGGATCAGGCTGTCAGGACAAAATTACTCTAGAATGAGTTTAGAAAAGATGAAGTGCTGACAGAAGTATGGAATATCTTCCAGGATCTGTGTGAGCCTTGTGCAAATTGGCTACTTTGTCTTTTGCTACCACTGTTGCCAAATTAGAATGACAAGAAACTCTTTTGGAGACCTTTTCTAATTAATGAAATTCCTTCTGTCTTTCTTCTCAGAAAAAGCATGTGGGGGCAGGGGTGTGTGCACCACATATTTGTCACCAACAACTCCCTCTTGGTCTCTTGGCAAGGTGTAGCAGAAACATGAACTTAGGACCCTGTTCAAAGAACCATGGTGGTTTCTTAGGCTTACAAATGGGTATGGTAATATTTCATTTAACATTAATGATGAAAATCCAAATTACTCCCAATGGAAGTTGAGAAGTATATCAATATAATTATGCTTTGGGAGACTGGTATATGTGGTAATTACAATGATTTGTGTCAGAAGATTTTTTCGGTTTAACCCCTCTTTTTTTTTTTAATTTTTTTTCCCTTAATGCAAATGCCTCTCTTTTCATATTTTGTCCATAGTACTTTACCCAACCTTAGACCAGATATTACTCCTGTGAAATAGACTAAATAATAATTCTTGCATTTTGATGCTGGCAGTGCTTTAAACTTTAATGCTTTTCAAGAAAGGCACACCAGCAGCACTGCATTGAAGCCACTGTAGCTTCCTTCAGCGCTTGCGTTTCCTTGAGTTTTCATCATCCCTGAGACTAAGAACAAAACATGCATTAGTTCTGTTCATCTCCCTCAGTTTCAAACCTGTTCTGCTTAATAAATGAAGTGCATTTATGGGGGCCTGCAACTGGCAGGGTCTTTGTGAACACGCTGGATGTTCCTTGTTATGAGTATTTCTCTCTGGGCCTGTATTCCTTCCACTCAGATGTCCATTCATCTGCATAATTTTATATTTTGCTATTTGACAAAACCTCCAATGTTCAAATATCCTAATTATATTTTCTGTCTCACACCAAAAAAGTGTTTTTGTTCATGAAATACAGGGCTACAGTTTAGATTATGGTGTTAAAATGCAACTTAAAACTGTTCCTTTTTTCCTTAAAATGTTTCCCCATCTTATTGGCCTCAGAGATACAACATATTTTCTCCATGCAGTTCCTAAGGGACAGTAAGCAATATGATACATGTCAGTTACATCATATTAGTTTAATAACACCTGGAATAACTCAGCTGCAGATGTTCAAATTATTCTACCTACCCACACATGTCTAATTCTGAATAGGAAGCCAAGGATTTAATGAAGAATTGTATAATTCTTTAATGGCAATTTTATGACAACTTAGTTGGCTGGTGTTTTTTTTACTTTAATTTGGAACTATTTGCACAGCTGGGTGTAGCTAAGAAGTCCCTCAGGCGCACAGCAGTTCCTGGCTGGCATAAATGCAATTCTGACTTGTACCTCTGCTGTCTGAAGCCAACATCTGCACTGTGGGGTTCTGGAAACTCAACTAAGCTGCAGAAAGTGCTTTATCTCTATATCTACTTCTGGGTGGCCAGACTGGAAGATCAGAGCTAGCTGCTCCTGATTTGCTATGCAGAGCTACCTTTAAGTGGCCTTGTTTATGAACAAGATGTGGTTTAGTCAGAAAACCCTTTGTTTTGTTCTGAGCTCTAGGTCTGACTTTGGCTGCAACCTTAAGAGTTGGCAAAGACAGGAAAAAAAGGTCCGGGAAAAGTGCTTTATACCAGCTTTGTGATTCATGTTTAAAATGGAATAATATGTGCCTCTAGTTTTAGAGAACTAAATTTGTTGAAGAATCTCAAAAAATTATAAGATAAATTTTGTACTGATTGGAAAAAAATAGATTAAAAATCCTTTTCTTCAGCATGCATCAAAGACTTACTGTGTCTATCACCTGTTCCTGAAATTAGTGAACCAGAGCCAAGCAATGTGCATCAAATACAGTGCTGAAAGTACTCTGCTTTCTAAGAAAATCAAAGATAAAAATATAGGCACTGTCTCTGTTTTTTATTTTTGTTATTTTTTCAGTTTTGTTTAGAAGATTAGATTAGACAATAACATTTTTATTTTATTTTGATTAATTCCCACCTCTGACTACCCACTTCTGTAGAGATCCCAGCATCCTCATCATGATGGGTCTTACCAGGGCCACAAACCATGCAAAGTTGAAGCAGGGATCTTAATGTTTTTTCTTCTGCTAAGGTTTTTTCTTACTTAGTTTCCTGGGAGGAAGAATTTTGCCCCCAAAGATAAATATTTTCGCTGTGGAAAGGCAGTGACAGAGCTGCAGTAGAAATCAGTGTTCAGTCCAGCCCATCTGTGGGTAAACACAATGTTAGATTTCTTTTCGAATGTAAACAACAGATTTTCAGACATGATTTCCTTAGAGTAAATTTAAAATGTGAGAATTCACACTGCATAATGTAAATACCTGGCAGTTCAAAGCATAAAATGTTTCATCCTTGAATCGTGGTTTTATAATTCAGAAAGTGATTAAAACAATACATTGACTCTTTAACATGAGCCATGATATCCTAGGGATTAACTGTCCTATGGGACTTCCAAGCCGTCTTTTCCTCACAATCTTTCTAGAAAATGCCATAAATTAAAGAAGTAAAAAAAAAAAAAAAACAAAAAAAACGAAGAACTATATGCAGATGTTAAATAAGCCCTTAGCCCAGCATAAAGATACTATGTTCAAGGTACCCTGTTCCCAGGTTCAAGTTCAGTTCAACTTTGAAGTGGCTTTCAGAAACAGAATTAAGAAGCAAAAATTGTAATAATGAAGATCTTCCAGATGTTAATGCTAGTTTTGCATTGTCAGCTTCTAATCAGTCATATGTTTTCCTTTTGTAAAGGAAGAAAAACACATAGTGCAAGCATACCTGATTCATCAAGGTGTGATTCTACCTAGGCACTCCTACTGAACTGTGATGATGCAAGGTACCTAACATCGAAGGAAATAATACTCAGGGAACTTGACAGCTGAAAATTCAGTTATCTAAATTATTTCAACAGACCCCTGACGCAATCCGTCACACACACACAAACACACACTCACACTTTGATCAGAAGGCATGAACTAAAAACTCCTACTTTATTCAAAAGTCTGACTCCATATATAGTATATCTATGAAGGCCAGGGACTGGGGGAGAAGGTTGACACCTCTCCCCATCCCATTGGTCAAGACAACTGTCCATCAGCTGTCCATAGCTCTAAGACAAAGAATGTAAACTGCCTTGAAACTATACAATAACATTGTTTACAGACCAGTAAAACAGTGTTTACAGACCAGAGCGTGAGAAAGAACCCAAAACATGAAACTGTGAAACAGAAGAGAAGGCTGAAAAAATCAGGGCGACACCCCACTCCCTCCCCCCCGGAATTTTGTAGGTGATGTAGGTCATATGCTTAATTTCTGCCAACTCAGTGCTTTGATGAAGAGAAGACTACTTATGCTAATTGTTTTAAATAACAAAAACATAAATAGAAGAACTTGTGAATTCATTAACAAGTAAACTGATCTTATAAAGTAAGTAGCTTAATTTCCTTAAAAGCCTTTCTTTTCTATCTAATTCTAGCTGATCTTCTCAGCATCTAAATCTACCATCATACATTTTTTTTTAGTAAACGCATATTTGGGGTTACTAAATTTCAGAAGAAAAAAAAATTCAGCTAAAAAGAAAGTGTACTCACTGAAAGCAATAGCTTAATAGTATAATGTTGTTTGGCCTTTTCTTCTAACAAGTATAGTATGAAGGAAAGAGGATGTGACTTCTATTTTGGCTCATTTGAGTCCCTGTCTTAATTTTTTCATTGCATTCCAAATATAACAATCCATTCTTTATAACTGAAGCGTATTAATTATTTTATCTTAAACCTTAGTCACACACCTAATTCAAAATAGTTCCAAAGAAAAGAACTTTCCGATTTGTTGAAGATAATGTTGCATAATGATTATCAAAAATGGACTCTTTAGGACCATGTTTGAGATCTGGGAATCCTCTTATACATATCTGATTTATCAGTATAAATGAAAAGAGATCAGTCTGTAATGCATGTAGTTTGTGACACTTACAGGTGAGAACACAGTCAGGATGGATGTAGCCCTTAACTGACTAGGGTGATAAGGAATAAGGGGAGGAAGGGAGAAAGGGAGAGAGGTGTACACCCATGATTTTCTCAGTTAGCTGCTACGGGTCATACTGCTGCTCTAGAAGGCTAGTAGGAGGGCTACACCCCTCTATCTTTCACTGCGACGTGTCTAGCCAAAACCAGGAAATACTTTTCTTGCAATTTACAGGCCAGCTGTGGGTAAAAGCTGGATTTCACTGAATTCAGTAAATACCAAATATTACCTTGCTTATTCTGAGGATTACTTACTAATTTTCTAGTTCAAAAAAGGTGATATGCTCAAAGGTAATGGTTTGCATGCAGCACAGCTGTATATCATGAAAATAGGACAGGATCTCTGTCTCTGGTTGTAGAGATTTTGTTTTGGCTTGCTGCGAGTCAGAACTAATCTAGGCAGTCAAAAAAAAAAGCACATTGAAGACTTCTTACTTAAGAGAGAAAACAATCAAATTTGAAAATAAAGACAACCGTTTTGGACTTGGACTGAATCCCACAAGCTGCAGTGCTGATTTCTCACACTGTAACACAGAATGTATTTTGCTTCATTCTGCCCTCTTATCTTTAATTAGGTATTGGACTTCAAACAGAATGCTAACAGAATTAGTCAAAAAGAGCAATGCAAGGCATATGAGCCTTAGTTTAGCTTAGAACTGAAAAAGACTACAGCTACTAAACAATAGAGTTTTAGTGAGAAAACACCTTTGCAAGATAAATTCACTTGAGTTTTGATTAAAACTTACCTTTGTTTACACATAAAGGACAGCTTAGGTCATATAAGTATTTAATAGCAAATTCTTGCAAATGAAAGGTTTTAATTTTTACAAAACAGCCTTTTAATTGGCATAAGTAATTATTGGCACATCAATAAACAACAAAATCAGCTTTTATCTGTGTTTCATTCAATATTTTGAATTTCCCTAAGAGATGAAATTGTCTCTTGTTTTTGTTTGGTGGGGGATTTTTAAATCAAATGTTAGATATTGTCATGTGAAGCTTAGAAAGAGGAATACTGATTAATTGAAGATAATGCATGAAGTATCTGGAGTTAGTAGAGCTTACAGAACATATTTAAGTTTCATATAACACTTCTAAAACAAATATATCATCAAGCTGTTGAGGGTCTTAGACAAACTCAGTTTAAATACTCCAAATTACATCTGTTTTTTATTTAGGCAAACCAAACACAATTTTCTTTCAAAATAAAGTTTATCAGCCTTTTTGTTTTCCACTATACCTACAATCAAACTCCAATATGAAGAAGCAACAAAACTAAACAAGCAAAAAACCCCAACAAACCAATTGAAAGTACTCTGCTAATTGTTGAAATCAAGTCTAATTTTGTACAAAAAAATTGATAAAAAGAGAGTTGTAATAATAGAAATTGTTAAATGCAGTAGCATAAAATTCTAATTTTATATTCTAGCCTCACAAACACAAAAAAGAAATCATGCCTTAGAAGCATGTACCTTAGGAGGTACTTGGAGAAAAATAAGGAGGTCTGCAAGCTGATCCAGTAGCCCATGGAGAGGGTTTGTGTAATCAAGAATTAGTGGATGTGCCAATTCATACAATAGCAGACGATGGAGACAGCAGCACTTTTCCTTCTTGTTTTCAGAGAAAAGCCTATGTGTAATCCAACAAAAACAAAATAAACAGAAATATTCAGTAGAAGAATTGAGCACTTGGTTTGGAAAGACAAGTGTCTGCCAGGGAAAGCTGGAGCCTCCCTTGGAATGGAGAATGTAAACCCCCTCCCTCCAAATTATTATAATTTTTAAATTAAGGGGCTTTCAGGCAAAGATATGGGAACAGGAATACCAGTCCTTTACTAGGAATATTAGAAGTAAAAATGTAGTAGTACAAAAAAGCAAACAAAAAAGCAAAAAAGCACTGACAGAGTCAGAATAAAGCCTGACATTCTTTTGGTCAGGGTGTCAGAAGCAGTCCAGTTAAGTCCTCCTGGAGTGACGGATGTGGTTCTGTTGGAGCAGAGATGATCCTGTAGAAGGGTGTAGTTTTCCTCTGAAGGTCTAGTGGTGGTGAGATAGGTCCGGTCTTTCTCTGGGAATCCAGTGGAAACAGGCTGTCCTGGTGTTCTGAATCTCAG
>WBMY01005401.1:51559-86201 GCA_013397315.1 Donacobius atricapilla | reverse complement strand
TGTACAATTTGAGGAATAGGAAAAAAAAAAAAAAAAAAGAAACAGATTTTTAAGAAAGAAAAAGAAACATAGATTGAATATTGAATTTTAAATGCTGGAAATCACAGTCTTAACCAAATATGATGACTTGATATAAAAGCTGAAGTCTACAGTAAATTAGAGAGAGTAGTTTACAGAATATCTCAAAATGTCTGGTTTTAAAATGGGTAAGTGATTTTTTCATGATTCACTTTTTAAAAATGATTCAATAAACTATATTCTGTAGGTCATTGAGAAAACAAGATTTTGCAGATCATTGCATGCTTTTGTTAGCAGGAAATGGGAGCACGTTTCCTATTACTGTTAACAAATATTATATCCCTGTTTGCAACAATTATTGTATATTATGTATGACATTTGCATTTCAGATCAAGTTTTGTTCTACTGACGCTTCCCACAGTCAGAAACCTCTCAGGCCTATGAAAAGTACCTTGTTTCCTCTTGCCTTTTTTTTCCCTCCCTGGAAGAAAAGGAGAGGAAGATAACATTGAAAAGGACATTCACTGCTACCTTCTCAAAGGACAATGTGTTAAGGGTGTTGTCCTTGCTTGAAAAATGCCAACACTTCTCAGAAGGAAACAGGAGACCCTGATCCAGCTGGAGCAGAAGAAGCTCCTAGAACTTATTTAAAAGTTTATGTAATAAGCTGCTCAAAGATATTTTGAGTTTTTCATAGATATTCTATTGCATGATAAGTTTTTGTTTATATTGAAACTCTTGAAATTACTTACCAGTAAGTGCTGAAATACCCTTGTTATCTAAGTGCATTTACAAGTGGTGCTGGAATCAAAGTAACATACACAGGAAATTTTATAAAGACATTATATTCTAAAATTATGAGGACTAGCACTTACAGATTATTTCAGGTTTTAATCTAGATTTATGATATGCATGTGCATTACCCATATGTGCTGTAGATGTTAGGCTACTTGAAAGTATCCTATAATCATTATGATATTTAAGCAACATGTTTTTCTGGCAGGAAGGAACAAGCATGTGAGAGAAAAATCAAGGAAGTTGTGGGAAATATGGAAGCAGGTGAGATAAATAGTAACAGGTTTGTGCTTTTCCCAAAAATATGCATTTCATTAATTTCAAAATTAGCAATTGAGTTAGTAATTTTTCTTTTCCAGAAAGGATTTTATATAGCTTTTTTGTGATGACTTTGTGTATTTTTAATTACTGATCCAGACAATTATGTAACAACATGGACAAGAAAAATTAGTCACTTAAAATGGTAACTAAGACAAGAAATCTCATTTTTTCTTAATTACTGGTAAGGGCAAATATGCTATTTTACTTAGAAATGTATACTTCTCTAAATACAAAGTTTTGGGAAAAATGCATAAGAACCTGACTTTTCATGCAACATGTATAAAATGCTTACTGCACTACATGCAGACACTGCACTATTTTCATTATGTGATCAGCCAGCACACTTTACTCCTGGCAATACTATTGTCATTAATTGAGTCTGGTCACATTCAAGAATTTGGCTAACTGAAATGAAATTGAACCCTAATGAATTGTAGTTATAATGGCTGCTTGGATTCAGGACCGTTTATTGCATCAGTTCCTACCAAAGTAAGTAACACTTGTTTATTCCAAAACAGTCCCCACTGAAAGAGTGTCAATAGAGTGTCACACTGCTCCCACAATAAGCCTTCTCAGTAGGTTAATAGTGAGGTTTTTATATTATTTCTTTAATTCCCTAACACACTTCTCTTGTGACAAGGTCTGAAGGAACTGCTAAAAACAAATAAATATATAGTTGAATACAAAGACCCTCAGAAAACAATTTCTAAAATTAATCTTAAATAATGTCTGAAATAAAAAGTATTTTCTAGACTTGAAGATTTCAACAAGCTGAAAATAGAGTTAAAACATACTGCTTTGAGTCCATGAGACATTGTGACTACTGAAAACTTGATTAGATGCAAATTGAGACAAACAAATGGGTTTTTAACTTTTTTTCCTTCAGAAATAGCAAGGGTTTTTTATACAAATATTAGTACCTTGGTATAAGTTCACAGCAACCATACTGAGTATCAGGTTTCAGGGCTTTTATTAACAGTGAAAAATATGAGCATAATGCCCTGACTATAGCTTTGAGCAAAGGGATGACTCAGGTAATTGATCTGTCTTTCACCAAATGCAAGGACCAAGAGTGGCTCATTTTTTACTTATTTGATAGTGTGCAATAATGGAAGCCCTGATAGCTTAGCTGAGGTGTGTGAGTTAATGCTCTGAGGACCATAGAAGGTGGCCCAGGCACTTTGGCACAGGTGGTTCTCACAGAATAAAACATCCAATGAATGAGTAAATCAGGTCAAATTTCTATCTGTATTAAATAATACAGAAATTAACTGATAGGTTCTTTCAGGTCAATTAATTATTGCTAACTAACTTGCATTTTTTTGCACTTGAAGTACATATTAGATTGAACAAAGATTGTGCTGGAATATATATATTCAGCAGTTACTTATGATGCAGGTGGCTGAAGTGAACTCAGTCATGTTTTCTGTATCATTAATGTTCTGCTGTGCAATATAAGAAGTGAAGGTGAGAAAATGGAAATAAATATGTATAAGACTGGTGTCCCAAAAAGTAATATTTTCAATGGAGTGTAAATTAACTAAATAAAATTGAGGATTAAAAAAAAATAAGGATTAAGTTTAAACCCATGATTTTTTTTCAGCGGGCTGACCTCAAGCCCAAACAGTTGTCCAAAACTTTTGTTGAATAGACTTCCACTGGTGACAGTAGATTCTATATCAAGCTGAAACTAGGGGACTGACGTTTTTCAGAGGTTCAGTGAGTTGGTCATTTTTCCAGGGTTCCTCCTGAAACCTCCTAAAATTTAAACCAGCATATAACCTTTTAAGAATACCCACTACCATAATTATTTTATATGTTTTATCAGAACAATAGATAGAATATATGTATTTTCATAAAAAAGAAGTTGCACTTTACTTTCATTTGAAAGAAAATAATACTCTCAATATAATGCAAAAGCACTGACCTCCCATTAGTTTACCTAGAAGCTTTACTCTGAAGATTGCTGTAATATGCCAATTAAAAAGGATGTCTTTCATAAAGTCTTTTTACCAAGCCAGTTTTTGTGTTGAGAAGTTACCAAAGAGTGATGTATTTTAAAATAAAGCCATCTGTGTATTTAAACCCGTTTTATCTTGCTCTTCCTCAGTTCACAGATATGCTGTCCCCATCTTAAACATACTTCAAATATGCTGTTTTGAGTACACTGAGGTACTTGTGCCAAAAGTTTCGGATTCTGGAAAGAGATCTGCTGCACTTAACCATGTTTGACATTTCTTTTATCAATTTAGAACTATACAGAGATTGCATAATGGAATTAGATATTTAAACTCAAAATGGACATTCAACCTTGTCTAGTATGGCTTGTGACAGCATGCCTGGTATTCAGGTCAGGAATTTCAGCCGAAAAAGGGCTACAAAGCTTCAACAATTCAACATCATTGCAGTCCACTAAGATTGTGACTACCACACATCCGAGTTGCTGCAGAAGAAAACATGGGACTGTAGAAATGTACCATGTTCCATACAATGTTATTCTTGCATGATACTTAGATGATATCTATATTTGAAGTCACTCCAGTTTGCCAAGACGAATGTTATTCTCTTCAAGAATTCATTCCGCTACATCCTTGTGTCAGACTATAGAACAACATGTCAGATGCTCTGGTGATTTGACATAAATAATGTCCAGGGGTACAGAACAGTAAGAGACCAATAGTTATAAACAACAGGTTATGAATAACAGAAAATTAACTGAACATGTACCTGAAGTTCACCCACTTTTATTTAACCTCAGCATTGCTCACTGTACAAGCACAAGCTATGGTAATTTCCTTGCTTTCTTGCTCATTCTTGCTTGTATTGTGTTACTTCATATACAATATAGTAAGTCACTATAATTAAATTGAACCAACATGTTTTAAAATCTGCACCAGAATTTAATCTACCATGATATTCAAGATATAGGAAACTAGAAGTAATATATATTTTTTGTAGGGAAATAACCTGGATGTTATTTGACTAATTTAAATTTTAAAAAAAGATTAGAAATTATAGCAACACCTATTAATTGTTTGTACACATAGTGGAACGTTTCCTGATTTCCAAGAAAGGAGTTGCCCTGGAATATGATTTGAATCCAGTCTAAGTTGTGTTCACACGATAAATATTCCTGAAACCCAGTGTTAGTATTTTCTGGGCAATATAGCCCCGAAGGCTGCACTTAATTCTGATATCACAAGAAATTATATGCTGGTGCTTAACTTTTTGTTTTGCTCATATACGTTTAAAAGTTATGCTTGTATAACTGCCTGCATAGTCCAATCCTTCAGAATTTCGCAACCAATATATGAATACCTTTGTGTGACTCGCAGACACTTCTTGTTCTATACTAAGCAATAATCCCCTCATTTCTGATGTGTGACCCTGCAGATAGCTGGGGTTAGTTTCAAAGACTAACAATATTTATTGGACTGGAAAATCCACAAAAAACTTGAAGGTGAGTCAGTTTTAGTTAAATTCCCAGACCCCATTCCCTAACAAATATATCTTAAATTCCATTTGCAACATAAATTAGATAATATCTACAGGACAAAATCAAGTCCTTTACTAAGTGAAAAAAAAAAAAAAAAGACTGCATTATTTTCCCCCAACATAACCTTCAGATCCTTATGAAAACAGAAGTCCTTACCTCTGTAAGAAGGATTGGTTTGTTGACATTTTCAGCCACTTCAGCTGATTCAGCTGTTGGATTAGCACCTAATTTTCTAGGGTTTGTTCTAAACCATATTTTTTAAAAGGCTGAAATTACCTACCATGCATTCAAAGAAACACTAAAATTCTCTTCTAGATATTTAATGTTGTTGGAAACAATCTTTTTGCAGTTGTTGTTTGGTTTATTTTGTATTAGCGACAGAAAGGAAGGATTTTATTTTATCAGTCCTGGAAACATGTGTAGGTAATCAGAAATTTATGTAACAAAGAATTCTTGCATTTGAAATTTATTTTAGTTTAATCTCTGTACACAACTAAGTCTCTGAATATCATTAAAAATATTTAATTTTATTTATACAACACGGAATTGAAACACAGCATAAACGTATACTATTTTTTTCTGAAAAAGCAGTGACGATAGAAGGAAATTAGTTTTGTGTTCTGTATCAGTAATGGATACACGTGTTCTGAAATTCAGGAAGAACACATGATATCATCGTAGAATAGCTAGTGGAGGATGTTTCTAAGAAATTATTAGATTCATCAAAAGGGTAGGACATGCTGAAAATTAGTTCCTTCAATGACCTTGCATGTGCATCGGAAAAAAATCAAAGAGCATATCAGTCCTTGAGCTAAAACTCAAAGATATTTGGGTGTTTATTGTATATTTCTTATCCTAAAGCCACCTTTCAATACTGTAAGGTTTTTACAGTGTCCTTCTGGACCAAATATCCATCACACAGCAGGAAATGTTCACAAACATGATGGTAAAGTGCCTGAAGGACCAGACACAATGACTTGTACTAACTGAGGCAACGTTTGACTGGCGGTCAGTTTCCAGTGGGGCTCCTAGTAGATCAGTTTTTGGGCCAACTCTCCATGTTTTTACCATGGCCTGGACACAGAAGCTGATGTACTAGCTGATGGCACTAAACCATGGGGAGCCATAGAGTCCCTTGAAGAAGCCCTTCAGAGAGACGTGGTAGCTTTGAATGGTGGGAATCCTGTGATTTTACAATTTGCTACTTTTTATAGTTGCCCAGGTGCAATACTCAGGACCAGTATAGTAATGGTGAAAACAGTGGAAAATATTCAAAGAATTTCTCATGCTTACAGAGACTAATTGTCAAGACACATACATCTGAAAGTTTGTTCCTACATTTTTGAAAATACAGTATTTGTTTCATAATTACCTGTAAAGAGAAAGTTGAGATTACAGGTTGTTTGACTTTAACATATGCATGTAGAGACTAATATTATTTACTTCTTTGCATCAAAGTTGAATAAATATATAAGCACACCCCTGGTTCTCTAATAGGAGAAGAAAAATAAAGACAAGTAGTGGTTCTTGTTAATTAAATTCTTTTGAGCCTCCTTTCTTGCCTTTTTATATGGTATGGAAAATTGCATGCAACAGGGTTTTTCAGTATTCCATGTTTGATTGCATTTTCCTTCTCGAATCAGACACAGATTGTCAGAAGCAGGGAGATGATACCCTTTTAAAGGATGGCTATTACCTGTTCAGCTATTTTGTAGAGGATGGAGGTTTTGCTTTTCTGAGACTTGCCCCATCTCACATGCACTTCTCTGTAGAGAGAGTGTTTTTGACCCTGTTCTGGTTTTGCTGCACATATTCAGAACCTACCTTTTTATCTTCTGTGGTAGATAGGGTTTAGGCAGCTAGATCCAGGGCTCAAGCACTTCCATCTACCTCAGTGCTTAAATTCATGACATGTCTATATCCCCAAAACTTTCACCTACTAAAGTCAGGATCATTTCTCAGGAGTAGGATTTAACAGATTAAACCTAGATATAAAGATGAATGGTTATAACTTCTCACAGTATAAATTACTACTATCACAAAACGTTGTTGATTTTAATTTGCACAATCTAAATTGCCTGACTGTCCTGAAAACAGGTATTCCCAAAATAAGTATTTTTCATTAGTACTGTTGATGGAGGTATTTAAGAGACATGTAGATGTTCCACTCAGGGACATAGTGGCAGACTTGGAAGTGCCAGAAAATTAATCAGATTGGATGATCTTAAAGGTCTTTTCCAACATAAATTATTCTTTATTTCTATGAAAAAGTGAATAAACTTCATGAAATGTGCATTGGAAAGGACAGCTTCTAATTTTTTCTCTGCCAGATATATCCAGGAGCTAGCCTTGCTCTTAAAGCCAAATGAACCCCTTAAAATTTGCTGTAAATGAAAAATTTTCTAGATCTTCACACAAATATTTACTTGTTCTCTTTCTCTTATCCATGAACATATATAATTTTGAAGACCATACAGAGAGAACCAATAAAATGAGATTTATTCATTTTTTAAAAATGTACAATACTTACTATATAGCAATTATATTTACTATATAACTTCAACACACTGGAGTCACTGCTCGTCTCTTTTGTAGTTGTATTGTACTTCAGCAAAATATAGTGATGAGCAAAAGAAGTATTCTTATGGGCACTTATAGGAAGGATAGAGGATTTTTCCTTGGTCTGTCCCAAAACAAGGAGCATCAGAGTATGAATTAACTCAACTCAGTTCCCTAC
This sequence comes from Donacobius atricapilla, assembly GCA_013397315.1. NCBI lineage: Eukaryota > Metazoa > Chordata > Aves > Passeriformes > Mimidae > Donacobius > Donacobius atricapilla. The sequence goes on along the minus strand of WBMY01005401.1, from coordinate 78,834 downwards.
ACAGTTGATATCTATTTGAAATTTAAGGTAGGTAAACTGCAATCATTTTGATAAATATCAGCTAGTTAATCTGACTGACTCCAAGAAACTGCCCAAATATAGCTGTGGTTGAAGCAGCTCATTGTGTCTACAGTTTATTCAAGCAGATTAATTTTTGTTGCTCAAAGAGTCTGTCATACCCCCGGGATGCGCTGGAATGGTTTCATTGTAATCAGAGATTCTATGCACATGAAGGATTTGTTAAACTCATTCTAATCTGTTCATTAAAAGCTTGAATGCCATTTGAGAGCCTTCTATACTGATTGGATTTCACTCAAAAATTCTAATTCACAGCAATAAATATAGAGCGAAAGTTACAATGAGGAAGGAGGACAAATAATACCAATTTTTCTGCAATTTATCTTCTTTGAACAGAACTATCTCTCCTATGATGTGACCCAACAATTCAAGGCACTCATAAAAAGGATTTATGAGTTTTCAATTTTTCTCAAAGGTATATCTTATATATGTTTGTATGTAATAAATATTCACAGACGATACTCTATCTCATGATTTAGAAGGTGCTCAATAAAAAAAATAATTAAAGCTAGGCTTTCTTTTCTTATTTATACATCTGATTTTCAATGCTTTGCTTTAGGATAAGCTTTCTCATTAACTGTGAATCAACACTGCTAAGTTCTAATTTATTTCAAGTGTTTTTATCCGAATAAAGTTCTGTGTGATGAAGAATGGGCTTTAAATGACTTTATCAGTGCCTTGTATCTAGAGGTGTAATGCAATTCCTTGTATATAATATATATATAATGTGTATATATTGTGTGTAATGTATAGAATCATAATGTTAGCATTTGTGATGATATGTTCTCTTCTATATTGTTACTGTTAAGAAACAAGGTTGCTATAAAATTTAATGAACTGGAGGGGAAAAACCGTGTTAACAAGAAAAAGCAAGTATCTATAACCATTCATCCCACCTTAAAATCGTTTACTCAAATGCAAAAGTAACACTTACACTTCCATTTCAAATTTTTGTGCAAGTCAATTAAGCCTTTCATCTATTTATAGAAGTATATAAATGTGTTGGTCTTCCAGAGTCAGACAAAAGTCCCCTTAGCCAACTATTTTTTTAGGGTCCAAGACCTAGGAAAGATGGTGAAAACAAGAAAAGTTTGCTGCAATATTTCTTCAGCATTTGCCAAGTCCCACAAAGGACATCCTAAAACAGACAAGGTGTCTGTGTATACATTTATGAATCACATGCATAATGGAGAAAATTACTGCCGATGGTTTCCATAATATTCTGGTAATGGGAAATGATACCTGACCCAGTGAGGCTTGTGAGTGCCCATTTAGCTAGTGTTAGCAGCACATAAGCGCATGGATCTTTTCTCACAGACGTTTCAGAGCATTATGGGGATTTGGTGTCTTCCTGTCACAATCAGCTTGAACTTTTTAAGTTTACATAGCCATCTCATTTGCAAATTAAGATTTTTATTTATTTATGAACTCATAGGGTTAAAAAATACATCAGGGGATCAATCTGCTTGGTGCAGACTAGTTTACTATGAAATCTCTAAGGTAATTTAATTTTTCTCATCAACTTTGCTTCTGAGTGTCCTACTGTTTGTGCAAACAACATTCTGGCAGCTAGTTCCCTTTAGTGACATGATTTTGATATACCTACTTGTATGCTTTTGTGGTATGATACTTTCATGTGTATTTAACTTAAAAAGCCATGTTTTGGTATAATGTTTTTACTTACAGTGGTCAGATAGAGCAGATTTTATTTTATTTTATTTTATTTCACAGAAACTACTTTAATGTTATCAGGCACAATGGGTTCCAAACAGGCACAGAGAATCTTGTAATTTTTGTACAACCTGAAGAAACAGTGTCTTCTTAGAGAGGGAAAGATGGGTGGGCAAGTATTTCTGGTTCTTGCGACTTTGGCCTCAAGACTATAATTTGGTACTCTGCTGTTCCTCAAAACAGAGATGAAGTTCACCTGCCTATCTTGCTGAAACATGGACTGTGAAGCCTCGTTTTGTCCAAGGACTAATCAGGCTCTGGGAACTTTGCCGAGGAGTGACATGTTGTGAGACCACAGCCTCCCTGGGGAGTTCAGTCACCCGCTTCCCTCTGGTGCTGATTGGGAGCTGCAGCAGAACTGGTGCCCTTTGCACTCCCTTCAGCAGCTCTGACTCCAGACCCTACGGAGGTAAAGCATGTGGCAGCTTGTGGATGTCTGGCTGGCTCCAGGTCTGCTGCACAGGAGAATCCCAGACACCTTTCCCTTTTCTGTTTGTAGACTGAACATTTCCTTAGGACAGTCTGCACTCACTCAAGAAAAGACAGAAGTCTTAAACATTCCTGACACATTTGTTTATTCAGAGAGATTTCTGTTAGTATTGTCCATTTACAGGCTAAGTATGCTGCACAGTCAATCTTTTTGTTGGTTTGCTCTGTTTCTTCCAAGAACCCTAGCTAATTAAATGGGATATATACAGAAATTATAAAATACAGAATGTAGAAAACTTTTTGTGTGCTTAGAATTATATGTGGACATTCAGACAGATTCGGAGAACAATATTCACTTTGTAATACATACTTAACACATCCAAAATTCACTATTATGATGGCAATGAGGGCTTTCAAAGGACCCCATTGTCACATACAGTAGCACATGAAACAGCTTCCTGTCTTGAAAACAGATAACTGACAAGTCCCAGTCTTTCCTTGATCTAACTCCTTGTAGGTTTTTCTTGAAGCTTTATACAACTCAAAGGTATCACAATTTTTAATGTAGTTTTGAATATTTCCTTCCTTCCTTCCTGCCTTCCTTCCTGCCTGCCTTCCTTCCTGGCTTCCTGTCTTCCTGCCTTCCTTCCTGCCTGCCTGCCTTCCTTCCTGCCTTCCTTCCTGCCTTCCTGTCTTCCTGCCTGTCTTCCTGCCTTCCTTCCTGCCTGCCAGCCTGCCTTCCTGTCTGCCTTCCTCCCTTCCTCTCTTCCCCTTTCTTTTATTTTATGATCTATTGGAAAATGAAATTGCTTGTTATGGCTTCGTGGAATATTTAATTCTTTACAGCAGTATATACCTCAAATCAAGATTTTGTTTAGAGTCCAGTTTTTCTGATCTAATCACTAAAAAGCTTTCAAATTCGGAAGATTTCTTGAATGATTACTTAGATATCCAAGAGAAAATTTTGCAATGATAAGACTGTTTCAGTGCAGATAGTGGCTAAAAATATAAAACCTTACATCCATTTCTGAAAACTATTCTGTGCATATAAGTGATAGAAGTTGTCTTTTAAAGCTATGTTTTGGAAAAATCGGTTTTATTATAGAGAGGACTATAAATGTAGCTAACCCCAAAAAAAAAAACCTCCCGTATTGAAGAATATTTTGGGGCAGGCAGTGAGCAGGGAAAGGAACAGAATAAATACAAACAGACACTAGTCATCTAAAATAAACTTGAACACATTCATCTCTATAAGCTTCAGCGGTTGCCTTAGAAGGAAAGAAGGATGAAGGAAAGAAGGAAAATGTTGGAAAGTGTTTTACTGCTCTGACTTAAATAGCATATCCTGGTGGCTATTAAAATCAAGAATGATGATGACGTGCGTAAGGTGATTAGTACAAACGAGTTTCAACTATATCATATTTTAAAACTGCCGCATATTAAGATGAACTAGACAGTGACTATACTGTATGATTGTTCCCACTCTATTCTAATCTTATTCCTGCTCTTATTAAGATGAATCATCAACTCTTTCCTAATGAAGTATAGGGACATCTATGTCTATCCCACCATTTTGTAGTGATTGTTAAGTCATATGTCCAATATATTAGGACTCATATCAGCTCAAGAATATTATTCCCTTTCTCAAATAGCCTATTGATCAATTCTTTCTTACAAAAAAAACCCCAAAATGACAACAAAAACAAACAAACAAAACCCAAACAAACAAACAAAAACCCCCACACCCCAAACCAACCAACAACATGCCCCTGCCAAATCATGTACTTGTTCATTTTATTCTATCACCCATGAGAACACTGCTGGAGATCAATTTTTTTCAGAACTGCCTTTATGTCAAATCAGCATCACCACTCCAGTCAAGTTTGCAGTTATTAAAGTATCCTGGTGACTAGTTCGTTTCTTGGATATGTCCCCTGATATAAGATGAGCGAAGTGAGGACTGAATTAATGGTTTTATCACTAGTTTTTGAATGTAACAGGAAGTCTTTATTGCAATCTTGCAAGCACACATAGATTCTGAATATCTGTCGGAATATTCTTAAAGGACAAAAATCCTCTGTTTAGAGGAAACACTTTTGACTAGGTTTAGCAAAATTAGTAGACATATTATTTGGCAACTGAGGGCTAAAATTAATTTCTAAAATTTTGCATAACAGGGCAGAGATCAAAATTATTTTTACTTAGCATTACCTCTTTTCTACTGTGTATTATGCCCGTTAAAAGCAGATTGCCTGAAATACAGGAGTTAACAACATAAATATAATTTCCCATAACTGAAAGTGGAAAAATATGCCTGGGTTTGATGAGTGTATAATATATGCATCCTCATGTTTGGGATTTGAGAGAAAACAATATGACTATTTGGAACTATTTTTATTGTAAAAAAGATATTCATAAATGAAAAATTATCCCTTCTGTTTGCATGATAATTGCAAAAAAATGAGTCACTTTTAAAACTGAAATACATACTTGTCTTTAAGATGAAGAGCAAGCAGTTTTCCTCATTAGTTGCTGAATTAAATTTTAATCTCAATTTTTAAATGGCTGTGAAAATGACAGTTTTCTATGGGGTAGGGGCTGGTATGCCCTCATGTGTTATCAGTTCCTGATGGACTACTGAACATGAGGAGTTCAGTTCCATAATCTGACCAAAATTATTCAAATCAGAGGCAGGCTGTACATATATATATTAGCAAGAGAAAGGAGAGAGACGTTCCTACAAGAAAACTCTCTTTTCTATCTTTTGGGCATGCCAGAGATCGTAGCAGGAAGGAGTCTTATATTTACTTTTCACCTTTGAATGTCCTAGAAAGTCAAATCAAATCTGTATACATAAGATAACTGTAGTTGTGGAAAATATTATTGGTTTAAAATCCTTTATTGATTCACAAGAGAACTCACACCCTCGCTTTGTCCACCAGTACCCATCTCCAGGAAAGAAATAATTCACATCATAGCTAGTTTAAACCTGTTCACACACTTACTGGGCATTCAAAATAGACTTGCAATTAGATAGGCATTTGTGTCTACTGATTGGCTTTTGTGAGTTAAGTTTCCTTTTCTCTTACTGAGGATGCTATCTTGAATCACTTTCATCTGTTCAGATTTTATCTTTTAGGAAACTTAGTCAATTCAAAAGTTACTTAAAGAGCGCTGAAGAGAAGGGGGAGAATTGGCAGTGTACAATTCCAAACAATATGGTGTATAGACCTAGTAATTTCAATAGATTTGCTTGTTCACTAACATAGATGAAAGCAAATATTATTTAATTTTATGTTTTCGATCTATTTATCTATAAGTGAAATATACTTTCCTGCTGGTTGTCACCTGCAGAGGCTTTGATGAATTCTTTTTCTGAGCATGGATTCTTAAATCCTGGTGTGGTATGAACTTAATGGTACATGGCCACTACTATGTTAAATCTGGGTAGAGAAGCAGTTTACTACGTGGTAGACCGTAATGTGCCTGGAAAAACAGCTTGCTTATGCTGATGATCCTGATGCTGCCAGTGGGCACTGAAAAGCACTTGCTGTTGCCAGTTTGCAAAGTTGTGCAGTGTCTCTCAGTCTGTGCCAAAAATCCTACTCCTCCTCCTGCGAGATGGAACATAACAGCAGGCCACTGAACATTAGCTGTGACTCCATAAGGTTGAAATCTGTAAGTGGCACAGAAGAAATGGAAGAAAAGAACAGAGCCACATGTTTTACTATAAAGTATTTTGTCCATTTTGAGAAAGAAAATGTGCCAGTCAGATCTCACTATGTTATGCGTGCCAACATATAGAGACTTTTTTCACTTTGCTCTCTCTGTTAAAGTAGAAATGTGTGATGATGGAAAAAAAATGTTCAACGTTCAAAGAGAAACTACATTTGTGAATGGCATGATGGAGACACTTCTAAAGAACAGTGGAAGTAAGCAATGCTTTTGGTAAAAATCAGTGTGTTTCATGGATTATCTGAAGTATATTATTTGGGTTTTTGACCATGTCCTGTTCAACATCTGGTGGAACGCACCTTTCTCAGAGAAGACTATGACTTCTAGCACAAGAGGTAGAGGGGCTCATTAATAGAACTTTATAGTTTGGAAGGGAGAGAGAGAAGGTATCGGGCTAGCTAGTGATGAGTGGTGGCACAGTGTGACAAAACTTAAGGAAATGAGCTCTAATGGGGTCCCTCAGTCTGCTTCGTGAGGTGTTGCCTGACAAGCACCATACTTGAAGTGTTTTCACACTAATGTACAGAGCCTGAGGAATAAGATCTTTCTCCCAGTTGCAGAAATTTGACATCATTGGTGTAAGTGAAACATGTTGAAATGAGTCCTGTGACTGGAGTGCCCTGTTGGATGGTTCCAGGCTCTGCAGGAGGGATAGACAGGGCAGAAGAGGCAGAGGGTGGCACTGCATGTAACAGAAATAGTAGAATGTACGGAGCTCTCAATAGGCAATGTCACAGTTGAGACCCTCTGGGTAAGAATCAAGGAGCAAAAAAATGATGTGGATGTCACTGTGAGAGTCTACTACAGATCTCCTGTGCTTGTTTGAAGGTAAACCAGCGGGAAGAATTAACTCCATGCAAATATCTTGCTAGAGATTTCAAGTCAGAGCTACAATTTAATGGGAAAATTAAAATAAAGGCAATAGCACAGAAACACTGGCTTAAACAGGCAAAACCAGAATATGACCTGATATCCTGTTGGTCAGGGTGATGATAGCAGTCTGATTGAATGGGGGTTTCAGTCCCCTTGGAGTGATGAATGTTGTCTTGTCGAAGTGGTGGTCCCGTGGAAAGATGTAGTCCTTCTCTGGAGGTCCAGTGGCAGTTATTGAGCTCTTGTCCTCTGGAAATCCAGTGGTCATATTGTGGTGTCCCAAGTCGCAGACGATATACCAGCAGGACTGTTCTGTACCTCACCCAGGGTGGGGAATTTTACAATGGGAGGATGTAATTCTGTGAGCCATTCTGGGGAGTCCTTGATGGCCCATTAGTAGGGGTGACCCTCCCCCTGGGTGTGCATTGGAGAGCTGTTGGAAATGACCTACCACTAACAATCATGTGGTAGAATACATACTTTGGTTACACCTTACATTGTAACCCAAGACATGTCCTGGCTGTGCTAATGACACTGATGGATTATATTTTGAGGAACTAAAGATGCTCCCAAGTCAACAGCCCTTGACCTTGTGGGGGACTTCAACTTGCCTGAAATCAACTGGGATCATCAAACAGCTGGTACAACCCAGGCCAGAAGATTCTTACAAACCTAGATGACAACTTTATAGAACAAGTTCTCAGGGAGTAGGCTCAGGAAGATGCCCTCCCTCATTTGGTGTTTGTCAACAGAGTGGATCTTGTGAGCAAAATGGAGACTGGTGGCTGTCTTGGACACAGCACTCATGAAGAGACTGAACATAAAATGTCAACAAGATGAAAAGTACTAGCAAAACCTCAGCTTTGAACATGAGCTGACTTCAGGGAACTAGTAATTAAAATCCATTGTGAAAATGCTTTTGCAGGTATTGAAGTCCATCAGTGCTGGTTCTTTTTAGACATCACCTCCTAAAGAGCAGGTGGGCATAGAGAACCTGCAGAGAGACCTCAAGAAGTTGGAAAGAGATTGGCAATCCCCAACCATGTGGAGTTTAACAAGGTCACGTGCTGGATTCTGCACCTGGGACAGAACAACCCTGGATGTGTGCATAGACTGCTGAGTGAGATGCCGGAAAGAAGAGCGATAGAAGGAGACCTGAGGGTCCTGGTCAGTGGCAAGTTGAATCTTATTCAGCAGTGCCCTGCCAGCCAGAAGGGACAACCCTGTCCTGGGGGGCATCAGGCCCAGCAGCAGGCCCAACATCACCTGCAAGGCAAGGGAGGGGATTGTTCTGTTCTGCTCTGAGCTGGGGAAGCCTCACCTTGAGTGGTGGGGGAAGTTTTGGGTGCAATAACACAAACAGGACATTAAGATACTAGACAATATTCAAAGGAGGCCCACGGGGATGGTGAAGCGCCTTGAGGGGAAGCCAAATAAGGAGCAGCTGAGGTCACTTGGTCTGTTTATCTTAGAGACCTCACTGGGGTCTTCAGCACTCTCAAGAGGGGAAGAGGAGGGTCAGACACTGGTATCTTCACTCTTGTGTCCAGTGACAGGACTCAAGGAAGTGGCATGAAATTGTGTCAGGGGAGGTTTAGGTTGGATATCAGGAAAAGGTTTTTCAGCCAGAGGGTGTTTGAGCAGTGGAACAGGCTCCCCAGAGAAACGGTCCCAGCATCTAGCAGAGTTCTTGGGCCTTTTCTGTGAGGAGCCAGGAGCTGGACTTGATTATCCTGATGGGTCTGTTCCAACCCACCATATTCTATGAGTCTAGGATTCTGTTGTGGCAGTCATGTAAATTTAAAAGCCACAGAAGAGATAATTAAGAATGGTGAATCACCTCTCATGAAACTTTTTTTAAGAAAGCATAAGTAAATTCGGAGAGATATTATCCACAAAGGAAAAATTTAAAATATGAAGAAATTTTATATATTACCATTTTTTACAAGTGCTCTGGGAGATTAATTTTCAAGGAATTACCCTTAAAAAAACCCTTTACAAGATCTGAGTATTCTGACATGCCTTCTAAGAATCACTTTTTCAGCTAATACTTATATTTCAGAAGGAAGCAAAAGTATGGGATCATCAGTCAACTGATTTTTATTTTGGAATGAAAAGTATTGCATAGTCTAATTCTCAGCATTGTCTTACAAGTTATAGTAAAGATGGAAAAAAATAGCATCATTAATCTGTTATATTAAAAATAAGAAAATGCACATTCAGAGTGTGAAATTACTTGAAAAGAAAATATAACTTTTGTACGGGTTTAGAACTTTTCTCACTTTATGATTCCAAAATGAATTGTCTTTGGGAATTTAGGGCACTTTGACACTTGAAAAAGATGAACTTTTGTTCTGACATTTATGATAAAAGATTCAATTTTTCAATTGTTTTGACTTTTAAAATTTTAAACACTCAGCATGAGATTGATAATGGTTATTTGTCAAGTAGAAAACATGTCTTGGATTTATAGAATTAGTTCACATTTTTTATTTCTTGTCTAACACCCTTAGAGTGATTTTATTCTAGTTGTGCATGCTTTAAGAATAAAAGCTACCATCCTTTCTAATAGATAAATATACTTAAAATCAGGCAGTTACAAACATGTACATAGTGTACTGTCACAGCCTTGTCATGAGTAGCACATATAAAGCTAATATTTGCAGCAGTAACATAATTCCTGGAGCTGCGTTCACTTGGAAATGTTGTACAGCCAGGGCCATAAATAACATTTGAAAGATAGTACACCTAAAAAAGAGAGCAAAGTTTTGATCACAAGCATATTACAAACTGGTTTAACACAGAAAACCAAAGGAAACTAAGGCTCCATGAATAAAATGGATCAGAACCAGAAAGGTTCAAAATATACCCCAAAAATGGGGTTAAAACCTAACAAGGTTAGGTGTTGGTGCCAAAAATTTGATATGTTTTATTTAATAGTAAAAGAGGCAAAGAGAAAGAGAAAGAGAAAAGAAAGAAAGAGACAAATAGAAAAAGAGTTGTGCTTGGGGACTGGGGGAGAGGGAGACAGTAACACAATTAGGTGGAAGCATGTCACCCTCTGGGGGTCCCAAAGGCATCCCACTCATCCCCTCCCTCTGGCCTTCTTGGTGGTGAGATTCCTTTGCTGCATGCCACCACCACTGCTGCTGAAAAATAGAGAATCCAGTGGATTAATATACGTTTGGGCCAGGTGGGGACGCCCAGGTGCCTTCCTTGGGGAGGGCAAGTTTGCCACTGTCCCTTGGAACTGTCCCTGAGGATCTGTTGCATCATTTGCAGTGCTCTGGTGCAGGGTCTGGGGACCCCTTTGCGGGGGCTGCCCTTTGATGGGCCATGACACCCCCTCTGCTGTCCTTCACGTGGACGTGGCTTTTCCTGGGGTGAAGGGGCCTCACAGCTGAGCTGGCCTGCGCAGCAGAGGATGGTGTTAACTGCCTCGGAGCAGAGGCTTTTTCAGCACACAGGCAAAAACCTCTCCTTCCCCCCACCAGCTGTGGTGTGAGGGTCTGTGCAAGCCTGGCAGCTGATAGCCTCCACTGCAAAGGTGCTAAGCTTGATCCCTCCGTGAAAGTATTCTTACCTTCATCAATGGACAGTGAGCAGTTCAGGGCCTCATTCAGGGTTTTGGTGGTCTTCTCTGCAGCTTTTATACACTTTTGCTGTAATAAAAGTACTTCATGAAGATGTTTAAGCCACAAACTATAACTTAAGGTCTTCCACAAAGCAGAAGCTGCATACCTGAGCCCAGCTAACTGCATAACCCAAATCACATTAGCGTCAGCTTCATTTAGGTGAGAAACAAATTCTCCCTTTTCCTGCAGGCCACCCACAGCCAGCTGCACATCAGTGCTCCCAGACAGAGGGACAATTCTGAATGTTCTCTTAATAGTGTCTAAAAATACCACTTTGGGGGAAACCAATAAGTTTGTGGTGTTTTTTTTTTTTCAAAGAGCCACAGTATTGGGAACAATATTATTTTTAACTTATGGGGACTACATCAAAGTAGAATTCAAAATGGTTTTTTTCTTTTTCTTTTTTTAATAGTTTTCCAGTAGTTATTTATTATGAAATATATGTATGATCTGAAATGTGACATAGAATATAGCTGAAGACCTTTAGAGAAAAGGCCTAATAATATAAGGAAGCTTGGTACCTGCAACCCCTATTGACACAGCTCCTTTAACTCATACTTTTGAAATACATTATATTCATAATTTTACTTTATTTGGTTTTTTTTTCCCATTTTATTTGTTTCTTTTTTTTCTCTCACTGCCTATAAAGAAAGAATACCTGGTAGGAAACATTCATCTAAAGAATTTACAAAAAGTCTCCAATGGAGTTCAATTTTAGTTTTGGCTAGAGGCCTAGATAGGTAAGCCAGCCTTTTGATTTTAAAATGTTGATTGGATTGACAAACAAGGGTTCAGCTCCCTGTTCTTTCACATAAATACTTTGTCACGATTGGCAAATTGTTTACAGTCCTACTGTGTCTCAGTTCCCTTTGTGAAGGTGTAGATTTTAGTAATTCTTTGCCTCACAATGGCTCTGAAATGGTAAATACATCGATAATAGTGAAGAAAAAGTATTCTAGTAAAAGAAGTCATAGAGTACCATGGTTATTTTCTCCTTGATGATAAGTAAACTCATTTTAAGTCAATAGCCACCTCTTTCTATTGCAAATGGATGACTTTTCCCACAAGTGCTGTCATAAGAGATTTCAATCTATCCTCTGGGTCAATAGTGCTCTTCCAAAGCAATTCACTATGCAACCACCTCCTCATGATGATATCTCTTAAAGATTACTTCTCATTTACAAGTGTACAAAAAACCCCAGGAAAAACAAGGAAAAAAGGAGTAAAACCCCCAGTACAATAGAAATAGAGAACTAAAATACTGTGTTAAGTTTACTATAGCAGTGTTGAGGTCTGCACTTATTTCACAGTGGGCAAATCATGCTAATATTTATTTGTTCTCTGCTGAAAAATTGGTTCACTGTAGAGTTTTAACTCTTCAGGATGAGAAACCCATTTCTCACATTAAAAAAATCTCTTCTTGTCTTTCATAATTTTTTTGTTCTAGGACAAAATATATCTGTCTTTTCTTCTTCTGCCCTGAAAGCCAGAAAGAACTAATTCGTTTGCATACAAGTAGACTTATCTATGTCTTTTATCCAGGGTCACTCACTGTGCTTTTTAAAACTCACTTTTCAAAACTTCAATTTGTAATCAAGCCCTCTGTTCACCTTCAGACTCTACAATTAAATACTTGTTCTTCTCAGAGGCTTTTTAGCTTTCTTGTCTCTGCTTCATCAGTGATAGGCCTGTTTGAGAAGCTTTATTTTAGAACACCATTAACACATTTATTAGTCTATTTTTTTATTCTAGCAATAGTTTTATTATTACTATTATTTTAAATTTACTTGTATTATAATATTATTCTTTATTTTGCCCATCTGAATTTATTTTATAGGTACTTCTTCTTTAGGCCACAGGTTAGAAAACTTTTACCTATGGATGGGTGACAATGGGATAGCACAGGTCTGGTAGATCTGTAGGTAACCATGTCTTTTTATCTTTTCCCTCTTAGTCTCTGTGCTCAGATTGTCTCATTAAGTCACTTTCATAGAGAAGAGTTTGGGGGAACATACCTGTACTACACGTTGACTTTTGGGAAGCCTTTAAAATTTTAATAATACCCTCTAAGATGTGGAGATGGTTCTTGAGATGCTGGCCATGGGGATGCAATGAGTCCTAATTTTGGTGTATTAAATTATGTATGCATAGTAATCTCTCATTGGAAAAAAAATAGTATTCTTAATCAGACAAGTTACTAGAATTCATTTAGAAGAGGTAAAAATTTACATGCGTGTTTTATCCTTGAGTGTCACAAGTAGGATTCATTATCAATGATGAGCAGAGTGATGCAGAGTTACCTCTATGTGATGATGTGCCCACCAACGGGTAACCAGGTATTATACAGCCCTTACTAACTATCAAGGCGGTTTTCTGGTGGTATACTTGCTTACTACAGACAAATGAAGCCAAAAATGTAACCTGACTCTGATGGTCTGCAATTGTTACCTGGGGTGCCAAAGATATGCAGTCACTGACAATGTGCCTTGAGCTGTATTGTGTACCCTGTGCTGGGGATTGCCCGGTTTATGTGTTGTATCTATCTCCACCCTCATTAAAATGGACTGAATCTGGAATAATCCTGCTAATCTCAGAGAAACTGTTTTATGATCTTTCCACATATATGACTATTATTAGAAGAAGTCACCACATCTCTTGTTAATCTACCTTTTTCTTTTTTATATAGTGAATTTATATCTGAATATATTATTAAAAGAAATTATATACTTTCCACTGTCAATGTGAAATAAACCCTGCAAACTTGGAGAATAATTATTCACAGTCACACTTATAATTAACAATGATGGAAAGGCTTTACTTAATATTGTCACACATAAGTGAAACACTTAAGGCAAAAGTAATTAAGACGTGACAGAAACAGAAAGAGTTATTGGTGGCCAACATGAGATTGAACAGATCTGATTTTATTTCATATAGGGAAAAGAAGATGTAGAAAAGTTGTGAGGGCACTTAAATTTAAATTATTTAGCATGGCTGAGTTACTAAAATATTTCTAAATTAATCATTACAGAACAGTTACAGAAAAGTGTGGAGAAATGGAGGGAGAAAGAATTAAAACCCCATCACTAGAGGACAAGTTTGCAAATGAAATGAGAGTAAAGATAAATTGCTCCTCAGTGCTGATGTACTACACTTGAACTGGGTTTAAATGACTTTACTTCAAGAATAGTGTGTAACTAGTGAGCAAGTGGACACATTTAAAAAAAGTTTTCCATCATGTCTAAGATGGAAAAAGATCTATAAAATTCTACAGAATTAATTTTAAATAGGATCACAGCATTCGCTGGGAAAGTCACAGCGGTTTAAAAGTGATTTGAAAAATATATCCTTGAAGGTGATCATGATTTGTACACATACCAATTGTTCACATACATATGCTTGACTTTCAAATGTCATGGAAGTTTAAGCACATAGCTTTAGTCCTGAACACATGTAGAGTTGTCACAACCCTAAGTCTTTGGCCCTTAAGTCTTTGAAAAGGGACTTAAGAAAGATAAATAACTGAGGTTCTGTGACTCTGAGAAATAGGATGAATCTAAGAAAGAATTAAACATTCTCTACTGGAATAAATTGCACAAAAGCAACAGAAACCAACAGGATTGCTCAAAAGACAAGGCACTAAAAACCCAAGCATCTGAAGGCTTTGATGTGGTCAGTGGGTGCATAGGCCATTGGAGCGTTGCACTCTTTGATTGAAGCACTCTGAGGGAAGCTTGCAGGCAAAATTGCTCATCTCTATACTGATAGTAGTTTCATGTCACAAGTGGAGAAAAGTTAATTTTACCAACATCAGTCTGTGATGTAGAAGGGATTCCCTGTTGCAATAAAGACCAGTTGATAAAGTCAAAAAGTTCTAAAATACCATTCCTCACAACTGACATTCAGATGTATAAGCCACACCAAAAAATGGAGGGTATGTTTGCAATACAGTCATCTGAAATGCAGTTCTACGTGGAAAAGTTGCAATTTCAGTACGGTTGTTTACTAGTTAAAATGCCTAATTTATGTAGTTCCAACTTCATGCCTTCTTCCTTCAGCAAAATTTTCTTTTATTAATATCTTAATCCTATAGCTGATTATTCAAAAATATCTAAGTATTTTACCTTTTCTTGGTCTGTAAGTTTTCTAAGCTTTGAGGGATTCCTATCCCTCACTTATCTTAACCCTCCTGCTAAACAGCAGTAGAACCACAGAATGAAGCCTCTGCAGCTACAAACACTGTTAACTAATGAATTAAGTCTATTTTAGAGGAACAAAAATTCCAGCCAACAATTACACCCTTGCTCAAAAGAGGGAATTAATTTGTACCTGTATGAAGAACCTGTCTGTGGTACCTTCCATTATGTTGATTTCTATAGATCCTGACCATAGTTTGATGTCTTGAATGTATGTAATGGCAACAGGAATTGTCTATACATTTCAAACACTTGCAAGTGGTGCTCCAAACCTATGTTGTTTATTATCTATTACTGTCTTATATTCACTGAATATTTTTTATGAGTGTAAGTTGTTCCCTTAAGTTAATTTCAAATATTTGACTGTCCTTGGTAGAAAGAGTGATCATTATCTCCTCAGGGATGCAGAAGACCTCATGCAAGATGAGAGACGCAAGATGCTTTTGAAACGGCTGATGATTGTTATAGTGAGGATCACTAAATCCAAAAATTAACAATCTGAAAGCTGGAAGTAAGCGATAAGTTACATTATTATGACTCATTTCCATTTTTGCAGCTTAGAGCCTTGAAATTATTAATAATATTAATAATTAACTATATCACTATTATTGAAATCCTAGCAATAATAATTGGCAGCACATTTATTAATTATTAACTAATAAATTTTTTATTAGTAAAAACTAACCTGATCCTTCAGATCAAATTTTTGACTTCACATATGACTGCAGAAGAAGCTCATCATAAGCCCTCAAAAACAGTTATGAACACAAATTGTGCTTGCACTGCATCCAAAAAATGTTTATGTGACCTGGAGAAGGAATAACAAACAAAACAAATGGGAGATATTTTATTGTATTTTTTTGATTTTGTTTTTTGTATATATATTTAAAAGAAAACAGGTGAAAATTTTCTGAAATCTAAATATTTTAAGAAACATCTTGGTCTTGAAGGAAATTTTATATACAATAATAAAAAGCCCAACACTACTAAAATATACCATTCTTATTTTTTTAATAGAAAATTTTTATCATTCATTACAAAAATATTTTTGAGGCCAAGCCTGTTGTTTTTCATAAACCAGGCTTAAAAGGTGGATATAAGGATGACTTATTTGAATTGCATGAAAGATTAATATTTCAGTGACCTGAATAGTATCGCTTTAGCAGACATAACTCCATTTGGGAGAAAATTTTGACTTCTGGTTAGGGAATTTTATAACTGAATGATTTGCTGTCAGAAAGATTATTAATTAAAAAAAAAAAAAGGCCCACTCTAGCAATGACAGCCCAAAATGCTGAAGAGAGAACAAATAATATGTAGGGAAGAACAAAAGGTGGGACATTTGAATATATCAAAACCTTAGCAATAAAAAGAAATATAAAATAGATGTGCACACGCCCAAGGTAATTTTTTGATTTCTGTTTTATTTTTACTTTATTTTTAATTGCATTTAAAATCAGAACTGTGACTTTTTTATTTTTTAAATGAAATGATAATTTTCTCCTTTCCCCCTGCTTGGGGTATAAAAACAGATTATGGGAAAAAATCTTGAAGAAAGTGGTCCAATGGTTTAGATAGCAATTTTATCCAACTTGTATTTCTTTGCTCTAAAATAATTGTAGTATTCTTTGCAAACCAGTTACTATTTCTACATTTAGCTTCCTGGTATATGAAATAAGAATAAAGCACTTTCCATTTTGTAGAAACGTTTTCTCAGATTAAAGGTTATGGGCACTTATCTTCAAGGTGCCATGCCAATGAGCACACATGATACAAATTAAACATGGCATGATGTCATACATAGCTTTCTCTCTCTCTCTCTCTCTCTCACACTCACACACACACACACACACAGACACAGACACACACGCACCCTCATACTGCAATTTTGAGACTCAGGTTACTGGAGCTTATTGACTCATGGATGTGCTACTATTAATACCAGGAGTAATGAATGTCACAAAAAGCCACCTCTTACTGATATCTACAGGCTCAGCATGATTATGGTTCCATTAAAGTGTGATTTTCTTATCAATGAAGGCTGTAGAGCCATTACCCTAATATTATGGTTAATAAGTATTTGTTGCTTTAGTCAACTTGAAGTTGTACTGAAATTGCATTGGGGCACAATCCTGAGATCTTCATCACAACGGATCACAGCAGGCAGATATATTTGTAAGGCTTCTATTATTCAGCTATTAGAGTGTATAGTACCTTTTACATCAATTATTTTTGTTATAAAAACTAGTTAATCTAAGTGGTGATTATAAATACAGATGCTAAATATAGAAATTATAATTAATGTGACTAGAATCTAGCTTCTGTAACTTCAATTTTTCAGTCCAGAAACTCTGATTAATAGAGTTTGCATAATGTGAAAATGTTGAAGTCAGTAAGGAGTCCATAAAGCAGTTAATTTGCCTTTTATTAGTACTATATGCTCTGTCAAAAATTGTTATGCTGAACAAAGGCTGTAACAAGTGTGTTTAAAGAGCATGAATCCACTGGCTATAGGCTCCTCCAGCAGGACTTTGCATTCTGAAATATTTGTAGTCAATTTTTTGTGGTGTTTTACTTTCAGAAATCAGTCCTTCTCCTGAGATATCTCCTTAATAGAGAAGATTTACATTACAATAGAACAGATCATTTTGTCCCTGTTGCCAAAACTGCTCATCATTTAGCATCTCTTGCTATTGTCTTTTAATTGTATTTTAACATGTTTTCAATTGTCTTCCAGATTTTCTATATCTTAATATATTTGAATAATATATCAGCTGGTACTATACAACTATTAGTCCAAATAATTGATTTTAAAATTAACCTTTCTATTTTTTATGAGTTTATTCTGAGAACAAATTCATTCTGTCAAATTTCAATAACTTTGTAGGTATTATATTCTCTAGTTTTTGATAATGTCACATAATGCACATATGCGTATTAAGCTCAGCAACATAATTGCCTCATGAAGTTCTGCCCATGCAATATGAAACTCATGGTCACATAAAGTTTCACATTTCCTGTAATCTAGTTCCTATGAAATATGAGTATAGTCAAATTAAATTTGCTAATATTTGTTAATTTTGCACATCTGTCAAATCATCTTCCAAAATACTGTTTGAGAAAATTATTTGCCTGTAAAATACGGGAAGAAACTTGAAGTTGACTACCCATTCTCATGGATTTACTTAATAACAATATGTAATAATATTAAACTTTATTGTCTATTATATTCTACTTGGATAAAGGGATTACAAATCCTTTCATTTATAAAAGATACAATTTTTATATAAGTAGATATGGATACAAGTACAGAAAAACTGCTCTTTTATTTTGAAATGAAAGGACAGGAGAGATACTCTTTGAAATGTTTTCTAGGACATCCACTGAAATTGGTAGAAAGTAATAAAAGGAGTTCCAAATCCCACCCTAGACGCTATACCAGAAAGGACATGATGCTTAATGGAGAATAAAATTATTACCAGTAAAATCTAACATCAAGGTAGGATTAGATTTTGGTCCCTATGATTATTCCAGGCTTTACCATCCATCTATAATGGCAGCTCCAATCAAGGCAAAGCCGTTAGTCTTCACAACCTTTTGAGCAGAATAAGGCCTGGAATTAAAACAAAAAAAAAAAAAAGCTTAACTTCTTCAAGAGAACAACAATGTCTCACTTGTAGTATATTTAGAAAACATGTCCTGGCTTCAAAATGTTTATTTAACATAGGCTCTGCACATAGATGTGAGGTGCAAACAAATGCAGGGAGATGGAAATATTACCCAAACTAGAGGAACACCACTGCTTTAGGAATGTTGTGTTCAGAGATGCATGAGCATCCTGGAACTGTGGGTAAGAGTAAACTAGCAGGCCTGAAACCGCAGATTTCTCTTGCCAGCAGCAAGCTGAGTGTTGTGGGAACCAAGGGCACAAAGGCTGTGATTATGTATAATTGCAGATGATCACTTGAAAGCTTCAGCTGAGCACATTTGTTCTGTAGGCTGCAAAATGCAGCTCTTGTCTATTCTGCATCCGTTAGAAAAACTTAACCTCCATGTGGAAAATCCACAGTTTCCACCTTCTGAAGGGTTGCCAACTGCTTAAAAATATTTTTGCTTTCAGGTGGAGGACCTGTATCTGAGGTGCCCCTGCCCTTGCCTGTCCAGGAATTCTTGAAGCAAAGAAAGGGAAAGACACAGTGAGTGAACACCTTGCCAAGAGCATGGGGTACTAGCAGGAGTATGCCAACGTGCTGCTGCGCTGCAATGATGGACATCAAGATCAGCTTGACCAGTGATATTTCCATTTAGCAAGTTGTTGTTGTTTTTTTTTTTTTTTTTTAACAGAATCCATCTCTTCACACCTCAAAAGAAAATTAAAAGAAACCAGAGCAAGCCCTGATGAATAACAACCCTCTCAGCCCATGCATGCTGCTTCCCCACCCCATATGGCAGTGGGTGGCTGTGTCAAGGACAGAGTGCAGCCCTTGGCTGTCAGATTGGAACAAAGATTTCTGTCTGCTCCTGGTAAAAGCTGTTTCTATTTAAAGAGGGGAATTTTGAGCTTTAATCCTTTGTTTCATCATGTTGAAAACTAAAAAAGTCACAAACCCATGTGGAATGATCAAATAAAATCTGGACTAAATTGAGTTGTAAGATTTTTTTTAATTTTTTTTTTTTAAAAAGAAAAAAACTTTAAAACTGTCAGGATTCTGCCCTCCCCCTAAGAAAATAATGTTAAGCTCTAATAAAAACTGCATCTTTTAAAACGTAGCACTCTTACAGATGTGCATAATAAATTATTCCTGACTGCACACTACCCTAGATTATTTAAAACATATGCCTGAGCTGAATCTGATATTTTCTTTGGAGTGGACACAAGTCTTACAGAGAGCCGTGGTTGCAAAATGATTGCTTGATATGGTACATAATTTTAGTATTTTTCTATGTAACATACCAAGTATTTGAAAAAAATGTACATATATGGTCAATAGCTTTTTAGCTCTGTTTGTAAGCATGCTTCATTAAAAATACAGCAACAGTCCTCTTCCTCTCCCCTTGGATTTCTCACATCCTTATTGTGAAAATCTTAGCTACTTAGAGAACTAAAATTTCAACTTTCTCATGTTGTTCACTGTATGAAAAGATGTTTTTCAAGTTTACAGGCTGTAGGATAACATGTCATTGCATTTGGCCTGACAAGCTAGGATCACCAAGAATTCATGTTAACAAAAGTATATATGAAAGAGAATTAACCAGGAAGTAATCATGCAAGATACTGAGCAATATCTGAAGGAACTGGAGCTCAAGGGAATTGGGGGTGCTCAGCGCTTTCAGGGATTGCTGCACTTCATAGGCCAAAGCAAATATTCAACAAAAACGTTACTGGTGCATTAAATTTTCCTGGCTTTCTGCTGTACTCCATCTCAAGCAGGACAATCTCTGTGTCCTTTACTTTTTGTGAATTGTGAGACTTTCTGTCTTTCATCTTGGAAATCTATAATGTTTAACTTCTGATAATCTTGCCATGTGTCCCTGGATGATCTATTGGCCCATTGTATACTAATTAATTGCGGATAAAAAACAAACAAACAAACAAACAAACAAACAAAAAACCACCAAAAAAAACCCCACCAATGTATTTTTCTGGAAAGAAAGACATTAATAACTATTGTTTGTAAAAATTGAAGGCTGGAAAATGTATTCAAATTGATACAAATGAGTAGAAAATATCACATACTACCCTTTACTCAGATTAGTTTTTTTTTTCTCTTGGAAATGTTTAAAGAAAATGGCAGGTAGACCATATGATGTCAAGCTTATGTAAACTTTACACAAAAAATTTGTACTTCAAAGTGAAGAGACAGTATTTTGTCATAGCCACATTTTTTAATATCTATAACGTACAGAGACAGAGACGCCTTGCCATTGACTTGAAGAAGGCAATAGGTCGTTTTAAGTGAGAATATGGACTAGTATAATTAATGCATGTCCAACATACTATCTTATCTGGGGCAGTTGGGAGAGCTCTAAATACCATAAAGATTAGGATAGAAAAAGCATTTTAACAATCCAGTAATTCTGGTGCTTAAACAGATTTGATATTCATCCAGTGCTCCATTCACTGTTTTACTTTGCTCTTTGGGAGCCACTGGTATACTGTTTTGGGGTTTGTAGATGATCATTCATTAAAGAATACATTAGTAGATCCTAAGACTTCGAATATAAAAACTTTCTGCTTGATAGGAGTCTTGACTGGTTTTGTTTGCCTGTTGGTTTTTTTTGCTTGTTAGTTTGTTTCGGGAATCAGTCGTTCTCAGTCTTCTCTCATCTTCATTTGAAACTGTTCCTGAGAATTACTGTTGTATTGTTTGGAAGATGTTAGGCCCTTACGTGTGACTGGTCACCTCCCCACAAAATAATGATAATACATTATGACAACTTGTCAGGTGTCCAAAAACTATTCCTGAGCAAAGCTATACTTAGAATAATTCCAAACTTGATGTAGTTAAGATTGTTTCTGGGCTGCCTTGCTACCAATAAGCTCACTTCTTGAAAATTCACTTAATTTCTATCATTTCTCTCCTACATGGAAGAGTTAATTTTACTGTGCCAGTAGTATTTTTACTTAGAAGTTGTAGATTCCACATAAAGCTTGTGATTGTTCATCTTCTGGAAAATAAAAATGCATAAATAAAATATGTTAGACTTACTACCTAGTATTCTTTACTTTCTAGTTTAAAAATATTTTTCCATCAGTACTCTCACTTAGGCCAGAAATGTTTTAGAGTAAAACTAGCTTAATTATTTGGAAATACCACTGGTTTTGGGTATATATTTGTATAGATAAAACTCATTAAAAGTACATATAAATGTTTCGGTTTCTATGACACCAACACATTTAGATGAGGCCATTTAAAGAGAACCATGTTGAAACAGCCATCTGCCTGCATTTTCTAAGCTGTATACTTTCACAGGATTATAATTTGCAAGAACATCTTATATTACTTAAAAGATGTCTTTATTGCTTATTTCTGTGCAATCATACTCATGCTCAGGTGGGTTCTGCCCCATATGGTCTCTGAAAGTCCATAACATTCTTGGCACATTTTTTGTAAAACATCAAGAAAAAAAGGTCATATTCATATTGCACAATTTATTTAGGTTTTAGTGCATTTTATTTCCAGGAACACTTTCTAAAGTGAAGACTTTATATATTTCTGTTTTGTTAATCCTTTTTCTTTATTTAATACTTATAGTACTTTAATGACAAAAGTGCAATACAGCATTCAAAAGGAAAATATTTTGCAATGATAAAAAAATCCCTAGTAACTATGTTTTGGAATTCATGCACATAAAAATATTAGAGTTTTTCAACTAGCTTTTAGTATATGAGAATAATACTTTAGCTTGGAATCTGTGCAGCAGACTCTTTACAAATAAAATTCTGATCAAATTACTTAACTTTATTACATTTTCTCCAAAATATTGACCTCCTCAGAAAGACAGCTTCAAAGACTGTACATTAGAATGACATTTATTTTTGTCCTAATAATCTATAGAAAATTATCAGATCAAATACTGTCATAGAAGTATTTCAGTATTTCTAAAATTCTCTGAAGAATCCACAGTCTTGATATAATGACCTGTAGAGATTCAAGTTTTAGTTACTCCCTAGGTGAATATGTTTTTTTGCAAATAAATTAATTAAAAGTCTTAGCAATGGTAGGATTAATGGAAGATCAGTCATTTTTATTAAATAATTTGCTCCAGACTAATCCAGCAAAGTCTTTTTCTGGCACACAAATATATGTATTTGACTCCTCTGTAAGTCAACCTTCTCAACTTTTTTTTTTAATTTGTGATTATGCACATAAATATCTTAATCTCCCATTATATCTCTAACTATGTGAATAAAATATGAATATAATAAAAATATTCTAAAGAACTTCTAAGATTAATTTTTTCTGGAGAGAGGAAAGGCAGGAATGCCTTGGTGCAAGAAAGAGAACAAGAAAAAGGTATTTATGAAATTAAGAGACAAAACTTTTTGTTTCTAGATAAAAGATTTAAGTATCTCAATGAGATGAACAGAAACTAGGTTATCATAAAAGCATAGTGTCATATTAAAGGCATTCAATGAACAACGTATATGAACTGTCTTAG
Organism: Donacobius atricapilla; assembly: GCA_013397315.1. Taxonomy (NCBI): domain Eukaryota; kingdom Metazoa; phylum Chordata; class Aves; order Passeriformes; family Mimidae; genus Donacobius; species Donacobius atricapilla. The sequence continues at coordinate 55,994 of WBMY01005401.1, read as the reverse complement.
CATATGTACCTCACTACTAGTGTTTTAAAAACCTACTTTTAAGGATATAGTCAAGACTTGCTTGTTAAATCCATGACTGTCTGTCACGGTAGTGTCAAGAAACCTTGAGAAAAACTTGTCCTGCTTTGAGGTAGTGTGTTATCCCACAAACAGCATATTTGTTTTTCTAGAATCCTGTGATCCGAAGTGATTTGTGTGAAAGTTTAACTAGAAGGAAATAGAACTCTTCGTTTCGTTGTTATATTTGATTCATCATTAAGAAGTTTTTTTTTTTCTGATTTGTGAATCTTTTGAGCACCAATAGCATAAGGAGGGAGAATTTTAACTTTTTCTCTCTTTTTTATGATTCACTAATTGAAATGTTAACAACACAAAAATGGCATGACCACGGTTGAAGCAATTTAATTTTTACCACTGCACCCCTGCTAAATGTTCTACAATAGATAATCAGCCTGTCTGTATTTAGTACTTCACATGTCTCTAAGTCCTTTGTTGCCTACTCCATTGGTTATAAAGCCCCCATCTGCTTTGCCATGGAGTTGAAATCCACCACACCCCTTCCTGTGATGGTCTGTCATAGCTCAGTCTGGAAGCTGGAATCCGTGACCAGTGGCTGCTGCAAGGTGTGAAATATTGGAGACGGACAAAATTCCAGTTTCAGTAAGAAATTAGGAGAGGTAACTTTATAGGAAAGAAGGTGATAGCAACAAATCCATTTTCATTTTCACCATTGTTGTTGTAGGACATGAAAAAAGATGAGACTCCAAATATTTTTCAGAAGGCAATGAGCATAGAGAAGCTTTATGGTCTAATTCTTACTACCTTTTATAAGGTGTTCTGATACAGACTTAACATGATTGGTGAATAGAAGTGACACCTCTCTAATCTGGTTGGTTAAACTAGAGAAAAAGAACTAGAAAGAAAAACACATCCAGGAGAAAAGATTGTTTTTAGAACAGACAATTGTTTGCCAAGATTGTTTTGAGAAGAGGCTTTCTTGAGATATTTTTCCCTTAGGAAATGTTAGCAGCTGCTAGCAGGCTAAAATCTCTGACTCAGAAATGTCAGGCCCATACACCATCATTTTGAACGTACTAAGAACAAAGATACCCTGGACCACACATGTCAAATGCAGTTAAACAGGCTATCTTCCAAAGAAACTCAAATTACCTATGTAGCTGCTGTATTGGGTTTGCATGGTCAGATTTTGGTAGCAGGATGAGGAGCTACAGTGGTGGTTCCTGTGAGAAGCTGCTGAAAGATTTTCCCGTGCTCCAGGCTCTGGAGCCACCACTTGCCAAGGCTGAGACAGTCAGTTAAGGTAGTACAGCCTCTGTGATAACACGCTTATAAAGATTAAAAAAAAAAATTAGCAATATGCATCTATAATTGCATTAAGAGAAGTGAAGATTAGGATGATATGAGAGGAACAACTGTGCAGACACCAAGGTCAGCGGAAAAGAGGGGCAAGGGTGCTCCAGTTCCTGGAGCTGAGATTCCTCTGCAGCCTGAGGTGCAGCTTGTGGCGAGGCAGCAGTGCCCCTGCAGCCCATGGAGGTCAATGGGAACGCAGAGGTCCACCTGCAGCCTGTGGAGGAGACCTATTCCAGAGCAGGGTCAAAAGAAGGCTACGAACCCCATGGCAATCCTGTGCTGGAAGTTCCTGGCAGAGACCTGCAGACCGATGGAGAAGCCTATGCTGGAGCAGGTTTGCTGGAGGGACTGAGCTCTTTGGAGGGGGACCCACACTGGAACAGTTTGTGAACTGTCCCCTGTGGGAACGACTCATGCTGGAGAAGTTCAGGAGAGCTGTGTCCTATGAGAGAGAGAGGGGAAGGAGTCCTCTCCCTGAGCAGCAGCAGAAACAGTGTGTGATGAGCTTATCATAACCACCATTCCCAACTCCCTGTGCCTCTGGGGGCACGTAGAACTGGGGCTGGGGGAAGGAAGATATTTTTGAGATTTGTTTTACTTCTTATTATGCTGTTCTGATAGTTAATAAATTAAAGCCCAATTTCCCCAAGTCAAGTCTGTTTTGCCCATGGTGGTAATCAGTGAGGGATTTCTCCCTGCCCTTAACTTATGAACCTTTCACTATATTTTTCTCTCCTCTGTCTTCTTGCAGAGGGGAGTGATAGGGCAGCTTTGCTGGGTGCCTGGCTTCCAAGGTCAGCCCACTACACTGAAGACAGATTATAGTTAAAATTTGCAGTAAGAAACTGATGACAGAAGCTAGTTTTAGGCTCTCGTGTCTTTGTCAAATTTCATATGTAATGCATAGATTTTTATAGATTAAGCACAGAAGAAAAAATAGACAATGAAAGACTCATAAAATTCTGGAGGGGTGTAACCAGGGTGCACAAAAGGCTGTCTGACATGCTTTGTTTTGCTGTGTGTAGTCTCACATGCAACTGAATATCAAAGCTTCTCAAATAGAAGTGTCTGACTGTTTTAGGAAAATTTCTGCACCTTCTCATCTGTGTAAGATTAATAACAGGCTGGTCAGCCATGGTGCAAATGACTGTAAACATCCACATATGAAGTTTGGCCAGTTAATTTGCATTATTTTTATTTTTACTCTTTGGCCTTATTCCATTGTGGATATAACTACCACACTTGCACCATGTCAGTCAGGGTTTTTTAGCAATTGTTATTCTAGTGTTTCAAATATCCATATCTAGTTCTTAAAGGCGCCACAGGAAAAAAAAAGTCATTATTTCCTATGTAATTTACCTGCTCAAAGAGCATCATTGATAAGGATTTTTCTCATAACCAGCCTTTTAAAGGGTTAGGATGAGAGAGAACAATCAAAGTTCATTGATCTTCAGATTCTGTCTGAATAAAGGTTCTATTCCAGGAATTGAATTTTATGCTGAGCATCTGTTCATAAAATACACCAGTAAAAGTAATACTTCTTTGTCCAAATTATATTTTTTCTACTATGTTTTTACTCCCAACAGATGGTTTAGATTGTTCAGACATAAGAACTCAGTTTAAAATAATGGTAATAGCCTAGGTTAAATGCTAAAAGGCCAAGATGTTCTGAGTTAATCTTGGAAATCTGCATGTAACTCATTCTGTCATCTGTCGGTACAGAAGATCATGTGATCCAGAGGACTTCCTGCTCTAGGCTGATCCTGTCTCTCTGACACTTGATCATGCTAGTAACACAGAGAATACACCACATACATATTTGCGATCAATGTTGACATTCAGGAGCTGAGGCAAATATATTTTTAATTCTGATTTTCAGAACAGAGATAGATGAAAAAGGCAAAGCTCAGTTTAAACTTTAAGTGAATGAAGATGGCCAAATATTTTGTTTGGTTTGATTAGCTTAATTTAAAAAATCTGTTTCAAGGTTCCTTTTTTTTTATGTATGCTCAGGAATTAATAAAAATAATAATCAATTTTCTCTAAGAGTTTTGTAAAACTGGTAAGAAATAATATTTTTTTACTACCAAAAAATATAACTTTAGTAGGAAGAAAGAATAACAAATTATTTTCCCACTTAATTTCACTCTTTTTCCTTGAAAATGTCTATGTTTCCCATATCAGATGTGGATCTCTTTTTCCAGGGTGCTTTAAATGAGATGTTATTTTATATTTCAGCATACTCAAATATCCTTAATTTTATCCATATTAAAGGGAGGTTTGTAATCCAATAGTTTTCAATGATTTCTTTGGAGATGTTTTACCCATTCATGTTTGAGAGTACTTGGAGACTCTTAAATCCAGAGGCCATTTGTCTGCTGTGCATATTCACTCACTCTACACCTTAAATGCTCTTGTAAAACTCTCATTGCAAAAGAAAAAGGAATGTTATGTGCAAGGGTTAGCAAGAGCTCAATAATTCTAAAAGAAGAGAGAAAAAGCCAGAAGCTTTCACACTGTAGAGAATATTTTTGGAGCTGCATGGCTCAACGGATTGCAATAGGATACTGAGCTCTGTTCTGGAACAGGCTAGCAGTCAGGGTCATGGCTTGGGTGCAGATAAACCATGTTCATACAACAATCCTGAGTCAGGTCATGTGATTTTTTGTTATCTTTTCACTATGGGAATGCAGACTGAAGACTAAGGGCTGCTCTACTATCTGAGTTGTTGGGGGGTTTTAGTATCTCTGTGGGAATATGGATCCCAACTAGCTTCAACAAGCTGTNNACTAGCTGCAACAAGCTGTCCCTCAGCTGCCTTCTCTGTTAGAGTGAATTGTCTGTATCAGGAATTGCAATGCCAACAGTTGTGGAAGAAGATACTGTCCAGGGTTTATGTTTACTAACAACAAAAAAAAAATAAGTTCATCAGTTGGGAAAAATGAAATCTCATGTATTTTGACTGATGAAATATACAGGAGTGTAGAAATGGTTGTTGAACCATCTGTGCCACATTAAAGCTTGAAACTTTTTGATGGGCAATTTATATTTGATAGATACC
>WBMY01005401.1:33685-51424 GCA_013397315.1 Donacobius atricapilla | reverse complement strand
AGAACTTAACATACAGCATAAACAGAACAGACAATTGGGGATACAAGCATCAAAAAGTCACCCCAGGAGACATATTTGAATATGCTGTTTCCATTGGATGCACTCTTATGGAGAAAATTAAGTAAGTTCTGGTAGATTGTATGTCTTTTGAGTGTAATAGAGATAAAAGGAATAAAAATGTTTTTAATTGTTTTCAGATTTTATTTGGAAATTTTATTTTAATCCTTAAAGATTGCTCTTTTTTTCAGTCTTCTCATCTTTATAGTTTATTTTGAGAAATTAACTTTCTTTTGTCTCTCTCCTGTTTCTCATCTCCAAGGTGTGTTTTACAGACTAGTCGAACATGTAGGGATAACAACATGGGACTTTTATTTGTAGGAGAGAACAGGAATAGGCTAAAACTTTTTGGTACATGATGAGATAAATATATTCTTCATAATCAACAAGTAAGATCTGAGAAATTATGAAAAACTTTCTATACACCCTAAATTTTCTGGCCTCTACATTGTATCTTGTGGGAGCACAGGGATTTAGAAAAGTATGCACAGAAGTCTTGGCCTTGTTTGAATCTATTGGAGTTTAAACTCCTGTGTGAATGCTTGGGGGCTGTTTGTGGCTTTGGTGTCTGTATTGACCTTTGGCAAATCCATGTGATTTCATATCAAAATAAATGTCAAAGCTCAAATTATGTCTTTGCTCATTAGTGATGTATCTATCTCACCAGGTTGAAAACAGTTACCTGGTTTGAAAAGAAAGACTTTTGAATCTAAAGCGTGTCTTATTCCTGAAAAGTGATCTCCTCTAAGTGGAAAAAATTGATCTTAACTCAAGAAATTAAAAAGCACCTGGAAGAAAGATGTCTATTTGATATAATGCATATTTCCTCCTTAAAACACTATTAAAATTTTCGAAAGGTTTTTCCATGCAGGTGTGAGAATATGGTCATGTAAAAAAGATTATCTGTGGTCTTAGAACTGGTATATGAGACATGAGACATTAGGGATCTCTTGGAAAGAGCTTAAGCTTTTTATTGGAATGCTGAAAAAGAGTTGTATAACTACCTTGATATTTTTGGGGGCACATATTTGTAGTTGTTTCCCAAAGGGACGCAATATATTAATTACATGTGCTGCTTTTCTGGAAATTCTGCTTTTTAAAATAGACATACTGTGTATTACAAAGTAAAGAAAGAGTGCTCTTTTCCACCTTTTCCCCCCGCTGACTTTATCCTTCCTTGGATTTGTGAACCATTCAGCTATAATAGCGAAGTATTACTTTGCAGGGGAAAAAGTATAATAAATCACAGAGTGGACTTGCTTTCATAGGTAACATGTTCTATACTTTGGCCATTTATATAACATATAATTCATTCAGGAAGGTTTGGAGTTTTTTAATGAAAAGAACTGCTAGATTTTCATCTCTCTTTTGTGTGCACTCATAAGTCTTTGAAAGTTTGAGTCCAAATCCTGATTCTGTATTTTATGAGATCCTTTACTACCCATGTTGTTTCTAATTTTTCCCCTTACCACACAGAACTAGAAACTAAATTTGATGTCTGACATAAAAGTTCTGTTTTGTTCAATTGTAATGAATCAATGATTTGCTATGACCGAGTTACTTGTATAAAGGTAGGCAGATATGCTGTTGAGTTCAGTGCATGCAGAACTTTCTCTTGATCATCCAACTGGGCTGGATTTAGGTCAGAGTCCTAAGGAAGTTATTTCATCTTATCCTTTGAGAGTATCTTAATGAAAAGCAAGGAATTTCCTGAAAGGGTTCAATATTTCAACACAGTTGCTGGAAAATAGAAATCAGTCTCTAGTTAAAGTTCACTTAAGTGCAAGTTTTTCAAAACTCATTTTTTCTTTAACTGGGTATGAATATGTTCGCTGCCATATCAGGAAGAGTTGAATTAGGAATGCATGTAGAAAATAATCAAGGGTATTGGAAATCAGTGTAAAGGAGTCAAATGTCTCACAACAAGTCTTGTCTATGTGTATGTGCTTTACAAGATTAGTATGCTTCTGACTCTTACTATGGTTTTGTGGTCACAAATGAGCCGAGTGAAAAAAATACAACATTTTCTAAGCCTTTGAAAATATCATTGATATTGACACATATCTAGTTAATTTATTCAATTGCTTCTTTTGGCAAATGAAGCATGCTTATTCCATGTTGATATTATCAACAGCCCCTAATTCATCAGTCTTGTATAACCATTGCAAACCAAAATATTTTCTTTGAAAGGAAAAAAAATTAAAAATTCATATGTGAACAATTCCACCTGGGATGTAAGATTATACTTCTTATTCCTCTATTCCGTTGTTGATACCCTAATCTCATGTTGATTATACCTGTGCACTTTGTTTTATTGATGCCCAGTGTAAATAGAATTTTAGATTATCTTTATTCTTCAGGGAGATTATTCAATAAGACAAGCCTGCAGTGACCAAGTTGACCTTTTTAATTTTTCAATGGTACACACTATTTTTATTTTTTTCTGTCTTTGTTTTACATTGGTTGCAGGGGTGGTTTTTTTAGTATGTGTTTTTGACAGGCTGGGCAGACTACTTGAACTTTGTTTTAACAGCTACAGGGGGAAACAAAATAAATGTGATGGCTTATAATTACATTTTCCAAGGTAAATATTTTCTGCCAAAGAGTCAGTTCAGAGAAAAACAAAAAGGCAGAACAAAACATACAGACAACAAGTTTTTCAAGAAAAAGCAACTGTTCATCAGAGAAAAGGTGTAACATAAATTACAATTGCATTGCATTTCATAATTTAAAAAGGGAAAATAAAACACCTAATGTTTCTCTGAATTAAAAGGCAATTACTGATGAAAAAAAAAAATTCAAGAAACAAAAAAACCCCAACACAAAACTGAAATTTTAGCTTTAATACCTAAAATGTTTTTCCTGCTGGAGGGACTCAGAATAAATAAGACTGCAACACAAAACTTTGGAAATTTATTGAAGGTACAGTCTTCAGTAGAATGATGCAAACATTTGGATCTAGATATATTTGGTGTTGTTCTGTATTTTACAGAATAAGGGTGCTTTCCCTGCTTGAATCTGTAAGACGATAGATGGATTCCTAATTTTGCTTTCTTTGTTTATTGTTTGACAGGAAAAGGACTGCTGTGATTGTCTCTGAGTCCGTCAGTGAGGCCAGATATCTTTGAGTCAGGAGAGAAAATAAAGGTAGATTTTGTGATCTGTTTTTCAATGTTATTTTCCAATTGTTTTTAATATTTCATATAATACCATTTAGATGTGTTAGCATAAACTGCTATACAGTATATTCATATAGTTTTCAGAAGTATTTTCATTATTTGGAGAAAGGATGAATTGTACAAGGATGCAATAATACACGCCTGAAAGCAGGTGGAATATGCCAGGGTCAATGCACTGCAAACTCAGACCTTCGGAAGATTTGTCCAGCTTAACTACTTTAAATGGTTTACTAACCTTTCAGAAGTGTAGCAGTAGAGAAGCCCCATTAAATCCTTATTAAATCCTGTAAACCTTGGGATTGATTATTCTAGCTGAAATTATTCCAGGAGACACATCTTTTCTGCCCCAATTCTTTTCTTTAAATCTGATTTCACATTGATAGCTTTTGGTAGCATCCTTGAAACACTCATATACCCCTATGGAATAAATCACAATGGATTGGTTGGCTCTACTTGTTTGCACTACAGCCTATCAGTGCAAGAAACACTTTTAACAAGTAGAACTGGGAACCTGTATTTAGCTGCTGGTCAAGGAAATATCAAAGTGATGGTAGAGAAAAAACATCATGATCTCCAAAGCATGCAAACCTGAGTGGCTGAAGACAATGCAGGGGACAATGTCTAGGATGGAAGTGATGTATTTTTCTTTGGCTTTGTTAAACTCTTTATAGGAGGGAAATTCTAATGTCAAAACTTTTTCAGAAGAATCAGTAGGCCATGCTGTTCTGGAAGACTTATGTAGTTTGGCAGAATATATGTTTAAAGCAAGAATCAGACACTCTCAGAGAATTTCAGGGCGTGTGAAATTACATGGGAATGGAACAAGAAAGTAAAACCCAATTCCCATAAGTGGTTTAGCTACCAGAATGAGCACAGCCTTATTAATGTTTTACTTCTGTCTGTACAGATGGTCTAATATTCCGAAATTCTATTTTCCTTTCATTGGTAGAAGATACACCCAAACTGCAGTAAGGAACAACCTCTGTTGGTGATGTGTCAGCCCTTGCAAATCTGGGTTTATATTTGCAAGAGATAATAAACCAAGCCAAACCAACACGCGCAGAATCTCTTTACCCCAAACGGGTCACCTTGCTATTTCCCTTTGTAGATGTCTTTTCCTTTTACAGATTCCATGGTCCCTTCTGATGTCACGATGCAGTGAAGATGAGAGGAACCAGGTGACCCAGTGAGAGCCACATAACCATTCAGGACTGTTCCTCTGGAATTTATCATGCATTTACATGTAACTGCAGGGACAAGATATCACAAGCTAACAGCACCCCCCTCCTGGATTGATGAAAATGTAACATTTTACGCTTTCCAAAACCTAAATGTAGGATTCCAAAATGTAGGCAATTTGGTTGTTTTATTCCGCTGTAAATAAGAGCACCATCCTGGACTTCTCAGAGAAAGTAACATCACAGGATTGTTGAGTAATAGGAGTTGGAGAGCACCTCTGTAGCTGAAATGATATGCTGATGAAGAAAAATTTGCCATATAATAGCCTCATTGACAGTGAATGGACCCTTTCTGCTGCCTGTTCAGTGTCTGACAGCCCAATCCATTCTTACTCAGTTGTCATGCCTATATTTGCTTCAGGAGAAGAGCATGCCAGGTGGTTTGCAAAACTATCTTCTAGGCAAAACAGGATGAGCTCTGAAGTTAAAGAATTTGTCTTTCTGTGAAACAGAACAGAAATCTGATTGCAATTTCTGAGGTATGCTGGGACAATGGAATTTTCTAAGGAAACAAGGAACTAAACTGTTTGACCTTTTAAAGTTCTCTTTTAATGTCAGTAAGAAATCAGTTGGACACTAGGATAGCTGTGAAGGACTGGTGTTATATCTCCTGACAAAAGCACTTCAAAGTAAGTAGACAAATGGGTTTTTTCAGTAATGTAGCTCCTTGGAAAATATGTAAATCTTCCTCAAATATACCCTTCAATGAAGGAGAAATAAAAAATAAAAAGGAAAATGCTTGTTACTTCCCTTTGTAGATATCTCTTCCTTTTATAAATCCCAGGATCACTTTCAGAGTCTTCATTCGGTGAAGATGAGAGGGACCAGATTTGACCTCCATAAAGAATCAGTAGCTAAAGAAAATATTTTCAACATTTTGTTTACAAATAGAACAAATGCAGAAAACTTCTACTCAGTACAAAATATTCTTGATTGTGAAGCTTAGAATTTAAGCTGTATGAGTGTATATTGATAGTCTTTTTTATTTCTCCCTCCTGCTTCCTCTGCTGTTTGAAAACCCAAAGGGAGAGCACTCGGAGGCAGAGCCATCTGCTCCTCTAAACACATCAAGTTTAATTGTGTATTTTAGCAAATTTTGACACAACACTTTTCACTTTTAAGGGAAAATTCTATGGTTCATTGTGCTTTGTCAGGAACTTAACAACTGCAAAGCACATTTGGCCTTCTCTTTTAAGTTATTTCAAAACTGACCATTCTCTTTTGTCTCATAGTCAATTCCTTGTTATTTGTCAGCTTCTGATAACATTTTTTTTGCTTTTTAATTTTTATTATTTCTTTTCTTCCCCAAAAGAATAAGGTGCTTTCATTGTTTTCCATCAAACTCAGTTGCAAAGACTAAGATTTAATTTCAAAAATACAACTTTTCAATTAATTCAAAGGATTTGTTGAGGAATAGATGTGGGCTGTTAGCCCTGATGCTAAATATAAAAGCCTATAAACTCTGTTCCCCTTTGTTTTTGTGTTCTTTGATTTAACACTCCTTGAAGCTTGGTTTTTGTTTTAGTACAAGGGAAATGGAAAAGAATGAATGGTTGCCAATGGAGGGAGCTCCATGTCTATCCCATCCCTACCAGTTTAACGCTGGTGCCAGGGAGAGATGTCCAGCGTCTGGAGAGGGATTGCAGGAGAGGACTTTAAGGGCAGTATAAAGGAATTCCAGGCACCTCTGGACAGTAGGTTGGCTTCATGGGGAGGCCAGCTTAGCTTCCTCCATGCAAACATGGTAGCATGGGAAGAAAAGCAAGAGGGGTCAGAGTCAGGGTCTCCTGCAGTACTGTGATCTAGCAGCAAAGAGAAATGGTGGGACAGCCCCTGTACTTCTCTGCTCCTAGAGTGGAGAGCTGGAGTGGAAAGATACAGACTTTTAGAATGACAAGCAGAGAGATGAGAGGTCAGTGGTGTTTATGTCAGTGGCCAGCTGGAATGCATGGAACTCTGCCTGGGGATGGATGAGAAGCTGACGAAGAGCTTATGGATGAGGATTAAAGAGACGGCAGGGACAGGTATCATTATAATAAGGGTCTGCTACAGGAAGACCAAGCAGATCAGCATCTTTTCAGACAGAGAAGATAAGCCTTACATTCGCAAGCCCTGGTGGTCTTCAATTGCCCTAATATCTGTTCATAGGACCATAAAGCAGGGCACAGGCCATCCAAAAAGTTCCTGTAACATATTGATGGTAAATTCCTTCTCCAAGTGATAGAGGATCTGACAAGGACAGGTGCTTTGCTGGTCTTTGTTCTCACCAAGGAGGGACCTGGGAGGAAGTGAAGCTCAAAGGCAGTCTGGGCTGCAGTGACCATGAATCAGTGGAGTTTGAAATCATTAAAGGAGAAAGAACAGCCCTCAGAAAACTCACTATCCTGGGCTTTATGACAGCAAACTTGGCCTCTTCAGGGATCTGTTTCATAGAGTACCATTGGATAAAGTCCTGGAGGTAAGATAGGCCCAAGAAAGCTGGTTAATATTCAAGTATCATCTTCGCCAAACTCAGGAGGGATAGCATCCCAACAAAGATGAATTCAGACAGGAACACCTGAATTTGTGAACAAATTCAAGCAAAAAATGGAAGCCTGCAGAGCATGAAACAAGAACAGGTACCCTGAGAGGAATACAGAGAGGTTGTCAGAGCAGACAGGATCAGGTTATGGAAGCCTAAAGCCTGTTAGAATTAAATTTGGCCAGGAATGTCAAGGGGAACAAGAAAATCTTCCAAAAGTACATTGGTGGTAAAAGAAAAGCTAGGGAAAATGTGATTCCTGTCCTGAAAGTAATGGAAGACATGGTTAGCAAGCATATGGAGAAGGATGAGATACACAATTACTTTTTTGCCTGAGTCTTTACCAGCAAATGCTTCAGCCTCCCTGCCTGAGTCACAAAGGAAAAATGAAGGGACAGGCAGAATGAAGAGCCCCTGTAGGAGAAAATCAGGTTCAAGAGCATCAAAGGAAGCTGAAGGTGCACAAATCCACTCAACCTGATGAGGTGCATCTACATGTCCCAAAGGAACTGGTGGATGAAGTGGCTGTCATGGAGGCTTATAAATTGAGACAGATAACATATTCAAGTTGAATTTACTTTATAAACCCTGTTAAACCAAATAAACCAATTAAATCAATTAAACCAGTTAAACCTCTGTAAACATTTCAATACAGATTTGTGATGTCAAATGGATTAGTTGCTACATAAGTAACGTAAGATTTCTTAAGGTTTTAGGAGGGTAGCCAAGCACGTACAATTATGAAGACCCTGAAAATTGTCTTGCTTTATGATGTAATTCCTTCTCAGTTTTCTTTAGACCACTTTCCATCTTTATTCCATATTGTTATTTTCCTTTCTGTATTTTGCTTTAAACGCCTTGTCATTCGCTGATTTTAAGACTTTATCACCTTTGTAAAATCAAGTCTTTATCAATCATTAAAATCAAGCTTTTTCTGTGGTAGAATGTAGGATCAAGGAATTGTTTAACTGTTGTTCAGACAAAAATATGTTATGTTGGAATGTGCTATCTTATCTTGGTTTATATTATGAATCTGTGTTTGCACAATGTGAAGAAAAAAGGTGCATGACTTATGGCTGAATTAATATGTAGAGCTTATGCTCTGTTTCACATATGTCTGGAGCTGTGATACAGACAGACTGTGCTGTAATTAATCTGTTTAAATTTTTTTTTCTTTTGTGCTCTGGCAATTTTTGTCACACTAAGTTTCTTAATTTTCAGGGAAACAGGAAGAATAGGATCTAAAATTAGTAATTAATCTGTAACTGCGCAGGTTACTGCTTTAAAATGACAGTGCATCTTTTCGAATTAGACATTCAGTCACAGCATGTTGCAGTAAACTCAGTGGAACTTAATATCTTCTGAGAGACTTTTCAAACAGACATTTAACTGAAGTCGTGTAATGACACTTAACTGGATATTTTTTTGCTGGCATCAGTCAATTGGAGACATTATTAGTGTAGAGCACAAATGGAGCTGAATTTCAAGAGGCAGTCACTGAAACTGTCTTCTCATAGCGCCAATAGAACATAGCTCAATCGTTGTAACTCCTGTGGCTGCTAATCTTCTGGATCTGATTAATTGGAAAACCAGATAAGGAGCATCTATTATCAGGATAAATGTGACCCTGATTCATTGCTTGCCTTTGACTGAAAAGTGCATTCCTCAAACCTGAAAAAAACACAAACTACATGAGTGCCAGCCTTGACAGGAACAACAGAGGGTTGACTAGCAAAAGATAAGATATGGATTTCACAGGAATATGATACTCAGTAGTCCCTCTGAATATAATTCAGTAAGAAAAAAGGTAATTGTTGCTTTAAAAGCTTTCTTTATAAAGCCATTGCAAGCACATTTTTCTACTAATTGTACCTAGTCTCATTTATCTAAATCCTTCTCATCCTAGCATATTTTCCATCACGTTTATCTGTGACTACAATTTCATAACAGTCACTGTGCCTGGAGGTGGTATGGTGGGACATTAGGTACCACTGCACTGGTGCTGGCTCTTCGACAAGTGACAGGTGCCTGTTTCTGTCCCTGAGGGGTGGGATAATTTATCTCACCAATGGGTTCAGCCTCTGGCATACTGGGAACTAAGGGCCTTGAATGTTAACTCCAATAATGGCTGGGGATGCATAACAAGACTATCTTTGGGACCGGCACGCTCTCTGGCCTGTAGAACAAAATGCCTCTGTATACACTTAGCTACTACCTACTGATACAGCTAGGATAAATAACACTGATCCCTGTGGCATATACATTACATGGCAAGTCTCATTTGTCGTACCATAAATAACCGTAGATGTAGAATTTATAAGCTGGAAATATCAGAGACTTGAATTAAAGTGCAGTATATGCATCAGAAATATAATAATAATAATAATAGTAATAATAATAATAATAATAATAGTATTGAGCTTGTGAGAAAATTACTAAGGGAAACTGTAGAAATATTTTCTACAAATATAGCCATCTCACAGATCTTACATATTTAGGATGCACGGAAAACTACTACTGAGACCTATGGTGAAGCTTTGCAGGACATATGCAGTTATAGTTTATCATTTTAGATAAAGTTAAAATTACTTCAAAATGTCGTATTTTTGTATATTTCACTTTCATCTCTATTTTACAGAAGGTTGTGTGGATATTATAATATTTTTGCCTGAACTGGAGGTGGGAGGAAAAGATAGCTGAGATATTGCCTAACATCAATAAAATATTCCTGTGGGATAATTAAAATAACCATGAAGTGTTTTCAGTCTATTGCTAAAAATAGTCTGATTCTGCAGTTAATTGAATGTATTTTTTTTGAGTTACCAATTTTTTAGAAGATAAAAAGTCACCAGAGGTTGGGAATTCAGATTCAATGTCTGTATATTCCACAGAGGAGTATGTGCTTTTTTTCAGTGCCACTATAGTGACAGGTTACAGAAAGATCTTTGATAAACAAGATAATTTAATTAAAGAAAATTGAACAGTTAAAGCAAACAAACATAATCTTTCCTTCATTACAAATAGATTTCTTTTAAAAAACCTCCAAAACCATAAGAAACAATATCAATTAGTTTTAACTTTATGCAAATTATGTTGCCCATGTTATTTCTTTGCTTGGAACACCCAGGAGGAAGACAAGAAAGTCATTTATTTCTTAATGATCCAGAAACTGGTAGATTTGTTAGTAAATTCTTAGAAAATTCATTCTGTATGCAAAGGAAACTTCACAGTATATATTTCCAGAGTAAATAATACTACTTATATATCACAAAATACTGAATCTCTGGTAGGATGAAACAAAACTCATCAGAGGTTTATGGTCAGATCCTCTATCTTTTAGAAACATTTAAGGTATTGATGAAAACTGACTTTATGAGTTTCTATTGTATTCTTGCACGTAATCATGATGCAAGTAGTAGAAATATTACCACAAAGCACTCAGGTAGATAGGGAGCAGAAATAAGGTGCAGATTATAAACAGCCATGGCTATTAACTGGTAGATCTCTTATGGAGAATTATGGATGATCTTAAAAGTCATTTTGCTGTAGCTCAGCCTGAGTCTAACACAGACTACTAGCTGAGACTGATACACTGGAGACAAAACCACCAACTGTAGTAGTTCTTTCCGACCTGAAAATGCATGGAAGAGGGAGAAAATATACTGACCAATGCATATATGATAATTCATACTGAAACAAAATCAAGCAACATTTTCAGGCAGGAAATAAGAAAAAAATCCCAGCACATTGCTCTCTTTTTAACTGAGGGTTGTCTTTGAGCACTCAGATCATTAAAAAAAAATCTCTCCTGGGGAGACGAGCTGCGAGCACTCAGTGAAACAAAGAGGTCATGGAGACTTCTGATACAGGATATGTGTATGTGTGGATGCAAGCCTGTGTGAGCTAGTGTTATTTCCACCCTCATTTATAGATATAGTGATTGAATGTTTTGCAAATGGTTGTTAAATTTGGCATTATTTTTAAAAGGTTAAAAATTGCAGGCCTATTTACCCTTACTAGTAGAATACTATCCTTGAAATACCCCTTTATTCTGTACATTGTTATCTTGCATGAGTTATTGAAACTCATTTCAATAACAGAAGATGCTGAGGATTGCAATGGAATTCAATAATTTAATACTAAGAGTTAGATCTATATAATAAATAAAAACTGAAATTAATATTAAAGAATCACTATGAATGTTTTGTCCTTCCAAATAATGATTGAATATTCTTTCAGTTTGCCTCTTCTTCACTCACAAAAAAGTAATTTTTTTTGTTAGTTAGTGTGTTTAGTGTGTTGCATATGGAAAGCAAGAATGATGAATTTGCTATATGGTAGAAAAATGTAATGAGTATATTTCGCCATGGAGTAATAGATCTGGAGTCTAATAGATAGAATTAAAGCTTTCCTAGCACATGCAAACAAGATGCTTTCATATGAATCTTCACAGCCAAGAAAGTAAAGAACAAATAAAATTTATGATATGATCTGTGGCTACATGAATGCAGATGGCCACAAATATTTTTTGAAGAGAAGGCATCCTCTCTTTTTACTTTCATTAATAAATACTTTTTTGAAGTAGTTATCATATAGCTACTAGTGCATTGCTAATAAATACCAAATAATTCAACCCATTGTTGGTGTTTAGATGTTGCACCTAATTTTCAATCTGGATTTCATTAATTCATTTAGCACCTTCTTTGTTCTTAAAAAGGAGGATTCCTTCCCCATGTCTATTGTCTGGTTATGAATAAGGACTTTTAGACCTGAGGTGTTAAAAGGTCTTTTAATTTTTTTTTTTTTTTTTGGCAAAGGATTGATTCCTTGACAAAGACCAAAATTGAAGTAGCTTGTCTGAGTGGATTTTAAATATTTATTACAGTTCAGACTGTATCGTTTTACCCTTATGATACCTAAGTACCTTTTTTTCCTTTAGTCATCTCTAAAGTTTCATGAGTGTAGATTTTAAAATCACTGTCTTTTTTTTTAAGCGAATGAAAAACCATTTATCGAGCTTATAACTTGCTTATAGGTAGTTAAGGTCATGAGTCAGCTTTATTTTAGTTACAGTTTCATATAACCATAGAATCACAGTATATCTTCTCTGGACACGCTTTTAGTGTGATTTCCTTCTCATATTGTAATAATAGTTGCATTATTTCTTGAGCAGTTTCAAAGCACTAATCTATTGGAAGTAAAATGGATCCAAGAAGAAAATTTTTGCTAAAACACTGTAAGAGATGAAAACTTTCTCAGCTCATCATGTATAAAATAAATGAATGGACTAACTGATTACCACTCCGCCAGTTTTGAACAAAATTTTGTTCTTCAGTATATAATGAGTAAACGTGGACTGCTTTACCATATAGTATGAATTAGTTTAGAAACATTCCTTTACAATTTCCATCTTATATGGTGTAAATTATTTTTTGATCCAAAATAGTTTAACAACCAAAACCACCTTAGTGGAGAAAATTATGTTTACCTAGTGTCAAAGATCAAGACACATCAGCTGGAAAATCTGAATATGCCGAATTGGAGGTTAAACTCTTAATTCAATGTAGATTACCTCAGATTTCCAGATTCAGCCAAACCTTTTATTATCCTGAGATTGGTTCACCACAGGAATCTCATTTTCTTTGCTTATATCCTGAAAGGCTTTCCTTTTCCCCACAATACCTATAAAAAATGATGATTTTTTTTAAAAAATAATCTTATTGGCAAAGACAGATATTAGGTCTTCCACACAGGTTTAGGTTCAGGATGCATATTTTATAATTTCATTCTTATGTGAGATTAAGTGACATGAACACTATTAAGATTGTCCTATCTTAGACCATAGGCTATTAGCTTTCTCACTTATTAACAAAATAGCAGGGTCAGGTTTTGTGTGTGTATGATCCAGCAATGTAAATGGCATAACTATTGTCCAGAGGTGTTTTGGTGCATAAGTAATTATCAAATTCATAAAAGTAGAACTTCAGTTCTTGTGGAACAGTATAGGCCCAAGAATTTCATTTCATAACATTTTATAGCAATTAAAAACTCCATCTACTTGTGCTTTTTGTGTGAGAAATCAAATGCATATGGGCCAAGGGATTATAGTGTGAAAATTCCCATGGGAGCACTAAAATAGTCACTGCACACTTATAGTATCTGGCATTCTGGATTACTGGCCATACTGAGAGATGCTTTCATAGTATAGGTATTACATCAGAATTGGTCTTTTCGTAAAAATATTAGCATTTTAATTTCCTAGCTGCTGTAATTTTAAGTTCATAACATCTTCTGTATCAATATTAGGTGCTTATTTTAATGAAATTTGTGAGAAAAAAAGGAGATGAAAAACAAGACAATTATCAAAAAAAGCAAAATAAAAATAGTTAGATACAAGATTAATTTAAAAACCACAGGCAAATAAAGCTCCCTGAGACTGCAAGAACTATATAGATGCCTGTATCATCCTAGGTGACCTGTTCAGTATCTTCTCTATCCTTTTTCTGGTCAATGCTTCTGTGGTAAATTCCATTTGTAAACCTAGCTTTGTTTCTGCAGCTGACATTATAAGAAACGTCTATTGCTATCAAAACCTCATGTTGTAATTGTCAGAAGCTAACACCTGGCAGGATGCCTTTGCAGAGCAGAAGGACCTGGTTCTCCTGACTGTCAGCATCTGCTTTGTTGTGGGCACCAGCTAAAGTACAAAGGGCTTTCTTTCTGCTTTGTGGGCCTCCTCCTCATTGCAAAGAATGCAAAAGCAAGGTAAATGTGAAGTCTGCAGGCATGCTTTAAAAGAAAAAAAAGACAGAAGATAGAAAACTGGAGCAAGGAAGGGGAGAGGTTTGGTTTGGTTTGGTTTAGTTTGGTTTTCCTACAGAAATCATAATAAATTAAGCCTCTGGTCCATCCTTTGTTCAATAATTGTCAGATGATAATGAAAAAAACCCCACAAATAAACACTGAAGGTATTAGAATGTTTTCTCATTTGAGGACTTCCTGTACTCTAAGTCTTTTTTGTGCATTTAGCTGCTTTTTAAGTTCAGGAAGTAGAAAAGTGAATACCATAAACTATGGCAATGTTTGTCCTGTCATGGTGATGGAAACTTGCACAGAACTAGTTTCAGCTATCATATTCTTGGTCTTAAGATGTATAAATCATTGCAGCACATCAGACAGTATCTGTAAAGTAAGGACGTGGCATTTCTAACTTCGGGATCATTATGTTGCAACTGGCAGGATCATGCTATTTGTAATTTACACAATGACCTCTTGATTGACTCAAAACCTATTTCTGTGTACTCAAAGAGGTTTGTTTTGTTTTGTTTTGTTTTTTGGTTTTTTCCCTTCCCCAAATAACTCTCAGTGTTTTGCTCTACATTACATTGTACTTATCCCTGAGGAAAATGGAGACATTTTGTCATCTCTGGCTTTGTTGTTTGTTTGTTTGTTTTTCTTTGAAATATTAAATTTAGCACTAAAACTTTTAAAGATGTACTAACTCCATATTAACTTGGAACAGGATTCCTGTATGTAGCCGCAGCAGTTGCATTCACGTGCAACTGAATGCAACTTCCCTTCCTTAATTTCTACATTTTCCAATATAATCAGTTTGTGGATAATGAGTGTAACCTTCATTCAATAAGAGAGAGAAAAATAGCAGGTATTCAAAGAGTCAAAGCAATCTGTGTAGTAGTTTCAATCCTAGTGAGCTCCTTCTGTGGGCATTATTGGCTGTGTTCATTTTTCTACTTTTCATGATGCTATGTTTGTAACATTTTGGGGGAGGATGATGCAGAAAAGATAATGAATAAAACAATTATGTGGGCGTCTGGTTTTCAGCTTAGGAAATTCCCTCAGCATTAACATAATATCACCTCTATTCTTTGCCTCCTGCTTGGCATCAATGCCATGTATGTTAGTCACAGGCAGGGTACTGCATCATAGTAGGTGACTATCATCTAAACAATGTGGACAGGTGGCCTTTGAAACAGCCTGAAGCAGGGAGTATAAGAGCCCTTTCTGAGGAAATCTGGAAATCTTCACAGTTGAGAGCAAACAATGCAGCAGTTGTGAATATCAACATTTCCAATTTGGAAACTGTCAAGAGCTGACTGGCTTTAGGTGTAGGAAATAGACTATATCTAAGGAAAGACAGCAAAACAATTCAAAACAACTCAAAACACAATGCAGCGTCACCCACAAATGTTTATAGAATAATTGCATGGTGCGCTCTTCACCAGCTCTGCAGGGAAGTAAGTTGTTTCCAGAGAGGTTTAGCATAACTTGAAACTGCTTGTCTCCATCCTTGAGGAAGCTAGTTTTTCTTGTGGAAATGTGGAAATACTTGAGGTAGCTAAGAGACTGATTGGAGCTATGTCTCCAGGTATGTTCTGGAAGGACAGAGGAGAGAGCATTCTCAGAGTTTAAGAGAGTACGTCTGAAGGGGATCCTGCGAGTTGCTCTCAGACACTTTACTGTTTATCACTGGGGTAAACAAAAGCTTTTTTAGATTGCCTCTGACAGTGTATGGTCTACAAATTTGGACATCTGAGAAAGGTTCAAGTTCATATTGAGATGTTTGAAAATTACTTACAGTCATTTATGCACCTCCATCTTTCAGGTCATTCCCTGAGAACTTGGTGGGAGTCTTAGGAAAATAATTGCTCTGGTGTTCTGAAGAAAATTTGACAATAGATAAGTATAGGGGGCTTGTTTGGTTGTTTGGGTTTTTTTACTACTATTTCCTCATAAAACCTGCAGGTGTGACAATCTGGAGGTCAGCGACAAGAACCAGGAGCTCAGCTTCTCAAAATGCAGATGTTTATCAAAGTCCAAAGTAATTTACATAAATCCAAATTTGTGCATGTTTCTTCTCATTGCTTGTCACTGTTGCAAGTGGATGTTTCAAAACATCAACTTGCATTCACATTACACATTTCACTATATCAACACCCCATCTAAACCAGGGATTGTTTCAAACTGCCTATCTTTCAGTTTCCATCCACAAAGTGAGTTTGCATGCTATTTCATAAATTAACAACAGATTCATTTTCACTGCTGATTCATTTGCAAGGGTGAAAGGTGAATGTTCAATTACTTCCACCACAGTTAACATAAACATTGACCTGATTGACTGCAGTGCTCCCTTTGTGCTATAACACAGCCACAGATTTATCTTCCCTGCCTCTACTTTGCTCCAGGCACCTGATTAAAAAGCCCAGACCAATGTCTGCTTTTGTATGCTTACTTTGATTTTCACTTTGGAGCACTTTGGCAGCATGAGGAGTGCACTCATGCCTCCCTGATGCTTTGTGGCGTTTATTGTCTGAATTTTCCTTTCAGTGTGGCACCACTGTCTAACTGCATAATATACCTCTGCATGCAAGGATAATCCACATCCTCCTCATCCCTCTACTGCACTAAGCATGATTTCTATAATATTGTGAACATATTAGGAAAAAAACAGTCACAAAAGGCCTTGGGATTTTCAAGTTGCCTCAGAAGGCTAATAAAATTCACCATATGTTTTTTCTATCTGCTACAAACCAGGCTTCACTTCTCAAATCCAGGCAAGAACCTGAAGGTTTAGTGTGGATGACGTCATCTAGATCAATGGCATATTATAACTAGAGTTATTGCTATTAATCATGGCTTACTATTGGTCTGTTAATCATGGCTCACATATGGGACATAACACTAGTACAAAAAGGTTTATTAGGAAAAATGACTTGGCAGAAGTAAAGACTTATGGAACTTGCACATGACTTGGAAAAGGAAAAAAAAAAAAAAAAAATTTAAACTACTCCATACTACTTACAATGCAAACCAGGGTTTAATGTTAATCTCATTATCCATACAAAAATTTGAACAATAGGAGAAGGTATTTCAATGCCTAAAAATGATGAAATGGTGGCATTTCTTTAAAAATCGTTGCATAAGTGTATTTTTTTCAAGCTTTACATGTGTATTTCCAGTCTGTGCAATTCATGCTTTTTATTATTACCACTCAAATTCCCTTATCTATCAGTGGTATCCTTAGTTTGAAGAATTTGGTATGACAATAATAACAAAATAGAAACTTTTAGGTCTGATACAATTTCCTTTGCTGGAGCAAAGCTAGCTCCGTAAAATGTGATATAACAAAAAATATAAAACAATTTTAAATATTTTGCTTAGAAGAAGAAAATATCTCTTTCTATGACCTGGAAGCAATACTAAATAACATTACTTCCTCTCCTGACAGAGGACACACAGCTGACCCCAAGAATGATTTCAAGCATCAGCACTTTATTATTCCCCAGTACAACCTTCGATACCCTTTTCCCTTATATGTAACACCCGTGTGCCCTTTTACTCTTTTGTAGGTGGTCAATACAAATCAGCATTCCCTGCTCCTTTTCCTTTAATGATGGTCACCTGCCTTACACAGCTGCACCTTATCAGAGTTGAGATTACCTGCAGCACTATCTCTATTCTTTTACAATCCATTCTCCCACACATTCCTAAATATGAAAAGACTATAAGTGCATTCAGCAGTTATATGGGATAAGGGGAAAGAAAAAGATTATCTATAAACAAACAGAAACTAAAATAACTGTAACCAGCTAATTGTCTCATTCTTAAAGAATTGTGGTAAACTGATAAACATCAGTGATCAATCAGATTTTCTCTTCACATACAGCAATGATATTTTTGATTCATTGTAAGTCTTCAGACTTTCCTGTGAAATGGTCAGGTTTCA
>WBMY01005401.1:12733-26047 GCA_013397315.1 Donacobius atricapilla | reverse complement strand
TTTTTTGGGGGGGGGGGTAGGGGCATGGAGGAGGAGTGGAGAGGAGGGCTGTCTTTACCTCCTTGTTGCTCCCTTGAATCTATTTTCTATATTTTTTTCGATTTTTCTCCTAAATGAACTCCTTATCCATGTGTACAGAAGTCCTGAATCATGAATAAGAGCTCTTCCACTAAGTGACATCAGAAGCAGTTGGATTAATCCAACCTTAAATTGATAAAGCTTTTTACATAAAAAAAAAATCTGTGCTGTCCTGTTTTGGTCAAGTGTAAATATATCCGTTTTTTTCCATTTGAATTATCTCTCAGAACATGTGTTGCAGAAGACTCTAATATGAATATGGGAGAAAAGCAAGCAGGTATTAGCTCTGTGCCGTACTGTTCAGGTGGATGATACAAGACAGTCACAATCAAAGCATGTGGAAAGCATTAGCTTAATACAATATCCCATAGCAGGTGTACCTGTCATGCAACACAGAATATTACCAGCCACTTAATATTTTTGCAGCAACAGAATTTATATAGGCCATTACGTAGAAATTTGGGATGAGAAGGAACTGGCTGTGATGACTGCTAAGATGTTTTAAATTCTGGTGGAATCCTACAGGCAGCCCAGATTGCAGCTTTTTGGATATAGAGGTTTAGATACGGGGAATGAAACCACTGCATGAAAACCACACTAAACATCTCTAATCAGCCACAGCTTGTAATTAGGGAAACAACTAATCACATAAGTATCTTTCTGCTCTTTCTCTCCATTGGCCTGTAAGCCTCAGTGGAAGCTTTTTGTATTTATTGGGCAGTAAATCAACATTAACGTGCTTCAAGCAACAACATGTTTTCTAAATTTGTATTACAACTTCAAGGCAAATGCCTTTCAGGTAATACGATTCTGAGCTACTCTCTTCTGGCTGGAGTACTGACTTGCAACCTGAATGCTAAAAGAAAAAAGCTCCCTGAAAAGGCTTTTGTTTTTTTTTTTTTCTTCTGTAATTCCTTCTACTAGTTAGAAAGAACAGTAAGATTCTGTGCTTCAAAAGTGAATTGTGGGTGTTTTGTCAATAGCCAAAATATATAATATTCCTATAAGGAACCATTGGTGACTAAGTGATGATGATAGCTCCAAAACCCTTTAAGGTCAGCTATCAGGAGGAATACTAATATATTTGGTGAAGTTCAGAGAAGAGCTGTGTGAATGATTAAAGGATTGGAAGGCCTATCTTGTAATGAAAGAGTCCAGAAGGTCTATTTACTTACTTTATCAAAGAGGACATCAAAGAGTAACTGGATCACAGTCTCTGAGAAGATATGATGAGAACTACTTTTTGAAACAGACTCTTCAGTTTAGCAAACAACAAAAAACAGTGAATGGAAGCCAACATGTTGAAACTAATTACTAAACAGGTTTTGCTTTTATGCATTTTAGTAGAAAGAACTCAGGAAAGATAGCTAAAATATCTTCATTTTTACAATAAACAAAATCAAAAAAAGGTGGAATGGGATAATAATGAATTTGGCTAAGTGTGAGAACAAAATTGTGGATACTTTTTACTGGGAAAGAAGCCTTGTGATTTAGAATATAAACATTATTTCTGACCAAAATATTACATGTAGAGTCTTACAGTTTGAATTACAATGAAATTCAGATTAATAAACTGCAGCACTTTTTTGTGGTCTTACCATGAAACTGTGCATTTGACTGTGTGTTCCTGTTATCTTTTTTCCTTACTCTTTGATAATAGGACTGTGCTTTTTGTTCTCTTGCATCAGATTAGCTCCTAAAGATGGCAACCGTAAGCTTGTAAACATCTGATTTAACTGGGCTTGATTTGTCAGTGAAGGACTAGATGTATCTTCAAGAGAGGAACAGTATTTTCCTAAGTTTCTGCAGCATCTACTACACAGAAGTATACGTTCTCATTGGGTTCCTTGGATGCTGCCACAGCATCTATCATGCATTCACAGCAAGAACTGATCGAGAATAATATGAATTTGAAAAAATTGAAAGATTTTTACTGGATACTTTAAAACTGATTTTTGCCTTTAGAATTACCTTTAGCATATGTCTGAAATTTGAAATGCAGCAGCATCTTTCCATCAAAATTAAAGGAGAAAGGCTTAAAAAAATAATCTTACTTAATCTTAATTCTTATCTGAATAGATAGTCAATGTTTGTTTTGTAAAAACAACCTTTAAATGGTAATTTGAAATATTGTTTTCTAATAACAGAGTTGTTATAAATTGATATTTCAAATTACCATTTTTAAGAAACAATTGATAAACAACAATAGGAAAATGGAAATGGGATGTAGAGAAAGACTGCAGTAGTGATATTTTTATATCTTTTTCTCAGAAAAAAAACCCCTGACTCAACATCCTAGAAAACTAACTAGAAAAAAATGAAAGGTACAAGTGGGGAAAAGCTTTAACATTTAAAGCAATAGGTTTGTGTCATAATTTAGATACTTCTATTAGTGATTGAAAATCAAAAGCTACAACCTTTTATTTATTTTAGTTTGAAGCCACAGGGAAAAATAACCATCATCAGTCCTTTTCAGAGTTGGAGGGAGGAACAAATCAAACCAATCAAACAGAAACTGTTGTTTTGTTCTTACACTCAAGAAATAGAAGTAGATTTAGAGATATGGACAAACTGAAAGAAATAAGAAAAAGTGAGCAACCCTGAAAGAAAACAAATTAATCAATAAGGACAGAAAAGATTAAGAATAACAATGAGAAATGCCTAACAATACCACAAATGATTTATGACTGTTGCAGAGAACTGTTTTCACCATCAAAGAAATCTTTTTTTCCATAAGGCGCGCCTTTATTCTAAAGGGATGCTTTTTGTCCAAATATATGCCTTAAATACATTCATACAAAGCCCATTACATCATTTTTCCCCCCTCAGAAATTTATTTCCAATAGGTATTAAATATGGTCTTTGTGCCACTTATGGCTCTACTACCAGATGGAAGAAACATGTCCCTTAAAATAGGGATCTATTAACATAGATCTATAGTTAATGTAGATCTATATCCTTATAGATCTATAATGATCTGTTGTACTCACATACCAGTCCTACTGTTCACAGAGAAGAGTGATGATCTGGTTGTGAAACAGCTACCAGACAAACATGAACCCATTTGTGAAGGCTCCCTTCTCCTTGGTGGAGAAGAAAAACACCTAATAGCTGTTTCATACTGTAGGCTTTCCTTAGTGCTGTACCTTGAAGGTGTTGAAGCATCAGTAGAGGGATTTGCCACATGATGCAGTGACTAACCCAAAACCACTTTTTTTGAGGAGATAAGTTTTCGTTGTATCCAAAAGATAAAGAGTGTCTAGGAAAGTGAAAGGAAATCTTAGGAAAACCTCAATTTCGTCAAGAGTTGAATAATAAATAACTTGGAGATGGAGAAGTGTAACAGTTTGATAACAACAGTTTTCAATGTTAGCTCAGAACCAGCTTTGATTGGTGCTGGATTGATAATGTGTCAGTGTAGACCTGACCTAGTTTGACTGAAAACATCACTCTCGACTATCATAGGTGTAGAAGCAGTGACAAGAACCATTTGACCCTTCACCAGCTCTGGGATTTTCTAGAAGCATATGTATTTTGAATTGCAGCAATAAATGTCAGAAATATATGCTACATTAATGCTGGACATATTGTTGTCTGGGTTTTTTTTGGTTTATTTTTTTGAAGAAAGGATTTTCTCATTTCTCATAAATATTGTATATATTGTGCATTAGGCACGTACAGTCTTAATTTACTTTCATAATTTGGCATTATGCAAGGTATTAACAATTTTTGTAATGATGACGCATTTTTTAAAAAGTTACTGGGACTTTTTTCTCCACAACCATTATTTTTCTCAACATATGAATAATTCAGAAAAAGGAAAAAAAGCAGCAAAACGAATCCACATTTTGCTAACCCTTTATCTGGCAAAGAAAAATCTCTCTTTCAGTGAAAAGTATGTAATGAGAAGAAAACAAAGTAAATTTGGTTTTATTAAAAGATTCAAAGTTTATTGTTGTGCTGAAATTCCAAAGAATACACTGAAGAGGATCAATCTTTTTTCATGTTTTTGCTTACCTTTTTTCCAGCTTTTTGCTCCTGTTATGTTAGCTTAATATACACATGGCTTGGAAGAAAGTTATGCATTACTGGCTAGAATTTGATTTTCCATGTTCTATTTTTCTTAGTTCTTTAGAAGATAATGCATTGTATCGTAAATCTAAGTATTTTGTGTAATAAGCTACTTTAAACACTGTTTTTCATACCTGAAAAAGTTGTCTTTTTCTATTATATTAAAAATATAGTGCATATAAATAATAGATCACTGTTTTTAAAGAGTCCTTCATGTTTAAAATCTCTCAGCAACAAAGTAAAGCGTCACATAACAATAGTGTAAAACTCTGTTAGGAACATAGGTCTGTCATTGTGTCCACAGTACTTTATGTAGAGTTTCTAAACACTAGTTGAAATGGTGTGTCTTGGCCCGGAAAATGAAATTTTGTGTGACAGAAAGATTGACAGTGAACTTCAAGTCACGCATACTACAGCTACTCACTAAGACACAAAACATGAATCAGCATGTCTCATCACCTACCAGAACCAAGCACAGCGTTGGTACCTGGTCTCCTTTAGTAGACTATGCCAACGCCCAAATATACCCTACCTTAAATACTGACTGAGGGAGATGGGACTCTTCCAAAGACTCCAGGGGATGTGCATGACAAACCATGTGCTCACTAACTAACACAAGCTTTTGCAAGACATTACTACCACGTAGATTTTGTATGAGAAAATGTGGATTTTGTACATGCAGAATGTCAATACATATTGATTTTTAGAATGTTATGTTCTTAAGGGACTAGTTTATATGCTTAAAACTACTTAAAATAAAGGTCATAAGAGAGGCCTATACTGTCTTGGTAGTGGTACAGAGAGAGAATTAACTTAATATTCTTAAACCAAAATATTTTCGCAATAAGAATTCCTAAAACAAATATTTCATTGACATCTGCTGAACAGATTATAATATAAATGGTCAGCTTTGGCTTTTCATTAGTAGGAGTATTTCTATAGAGTGAGCTGAAAAGAGGCTTTACCTTGACTTCCAAAATATGAGAAAGATGAGGAATACACAGGCAGAAAGAAAACTGTATATTGGTGCTTGTAGTTTGGATTCTGCTGTAGATTAATCCTGATGGAAAGCTCCTGTGTTTTTTAACCTACGGTTTACAATCTTCCTTCTTCTAGTGTTAGTATTAGATGCCTCTAAGACCGGTTGAGAAGTATTTGTGTTGGTTAAAAAAAGAGGCAAACCTAATGGAACAAGATTGTTCTAGAGAAAAGATGCCTACCAAAATAAGAACAACTTATTTACACTGACTTTTTGGTTCTCCACCTCAATGTGTGCAGAAAAAATACTAATTTCAAGATGAAGTATTTCTACCTCTGTAGCTAAGAAAATACAAGCCATCCTCTTATGAGTGCAGTAAGGCTGAGCAATGATAAAGTCATACAAACATGTAATGAGTACAAATCTAAGGTATTAGCTAAATTATTTGTGCTACATGGATGTATAAAACATTGCTTTAAAAACTCAGCAACCAAAGAGAATATCAGGGATAAATAACCAAGAGCAGGAAAATATCAGATTGATGAATTGGGATATTAAAATTATTTTTTTTTCCACAACAAGAGAAGAGATAGACATTTTATGTTAAGATAATAAAATATTTATCCTCAGAAAAAACGAGAAAAATTAGAATCTATTCCTTGAAGAACATATTTTAAATTAAAATCTACTGGTTTCTTTGGAGACATTTTCAACTTAAAGCCTTTCAAATTTAGCTAGAGGTGGAAAATGGAAAAATCCCATGATGTGGAAAAGGTGATGTGCACCTCAGTATTACCATCTCTTCACAAAAGGGTCTTGACTGGGTTTACCCACTCCTGTCAAATGACATGTTGAGTATTTATGTACATCATATGAAACAGTAGCCTGTTCATTCAGTTCAAGTTCCATGTGGAACCAGTTAAATTCAGCATTCACAATTGCTTCTCAGCAACATAAATATATGTTATAAATCACATGTATTTAATCCCAGAACACAAAATAATAAACAGCCCATGGTCCAAAATCTTTAACCTGTCTCATCAAAAGAAAAGAGTATGTCTGAAAAGAATATTTCAGATGTACTCTGATAGCTTCAGGCCTTGTCCTGATAATAGTGATCTGCCATTGACATGAGACAGAATAAATGTTCACAGCGATGGAGGCTGTTCTAGACCAAATGTTCTAGCTCATATAACTCTGTATTAAGGAAAATCCTAAAATACAATCTGATCAGAAACAGGGATGATTCTTGTCTTACTAGTGAGCTTTTTCACCTGAGCTGCCTTTGAAACAACCCCTTATAAAAATCGTTTTAACACCATTGCTTTTATGGCCAAATGTTTGGTTTATTATATTCTACCTACCTATGAACACGAATATGTATAGATGCATACCTTTACACACATCTTTATTCAATATTTATTCAATTTATTGAATATTTTAATTCATTATGTGCATATTCAATACATGCACAAAGCAAATGTGTACATATACATACTTGCAAATATAGGGAGAAAGATGAAAGCTTACTAATGCAGCTATCCAATTATCCTGTATGTACATGAATGAAAGATGTTCTTCTATTAAGAGATCGGCATGAATATTTAAATAAACATAAAAGTGCAGCAGCTTTTATAAGAACAAAGGCTCCAGTGAACTTCTAAAATTTTATGCAGAACTATGGTTTTTTGTATTTCTTCAGCTCTACATGGCAATACATGATTGCACACATACATATGTTCAAAATGCATGGCATATTTTTAAGAGATTATCAGTGTGTCACTTGAAGTGGGGCTGGAGAGAAAATTGATTTGATTGTTCTTATTGCAGCCTCCAGTCCGTATTTGAAGCAGGTGTGCAAATCAGGATTTAAATATAAGGTAATTTGAAACTGAACTCAGGAAAGAGCTAATTTGTAGGAAGGTGAAATTCCCTATCAGTTCTTATTTTACATCATCCCATTCTATTATTTTGTAATTATATCGCATCATGTTGTAATACTATTTGTTCAAATTATCCTTAAATTACAATCAAATATTATTACTGGCACTTAGTACACTGCATGATGTATTTAATTGCCATTGTGTCAAACAAAATGATGTTGAATGAGTGCTCTATTGCATATTTGTAGAAAATTACTTTTGGAATTTAATTTCCTGTTCTAGAGTTGGGGGTTGTTTTGTTTTGGTTTTTTGGTTTTCAAATTGGAGAAGTAATTAGCACAAGCTATAATCTAGGAGTGTACATAACCTGTGTCTAAAAGTGTAATATTTTTGACTCACAGAAAGAAAAATTTCTGAAAACTCAGGTCTGGTACTTCAAGTTTTTTAGGCAGGAATTATGGCTATTACAACTGTCAGTTCTAAGTACCTGATTTTCACAAGATTTTCTTGGTGTATGTAGCTGCCACATACAGGCATCCTCTTGAGGCAGAATTGGGGAAAATGCGGGCAAGAGAAACTATAGTTCTAATCTTGGTTGTTTTTAATTAGACTTATGCTCCGAGCATCATACATCCACAAAAGACTCTGTTGTAGAGGTATGCAAATAGTTTTCTGAAATAATTTTTTTCAATGTTTATTTAGTTATAAAACTCTATTAGTCTGAAAAAATAAGCAAAATTCTTCTTGTTTTCCTCCAGGTAACACAACAGTGATTCTGCAGAAGTCAACATTTCATGGATTTGTATCCACTGTGGATTACTGTCTCTGCTTTACTTGTCAGCAACAAATGCTTGCATAAGCAACCTAAGGTGTAGCCTTCACTTTTATATTACCTCTGCTAGCTTTTCTTCTTTCTCTTTCTTTTTATCCAGAACATTTTTGTTAGCCTTATCTTTTCAATTTATTTCAAATAATCAGAATACAAGATTATGGTGTATTTTCTCTTAAAATATATTTTATTATCCATTGTCTTGGAAGTTCTGTATTCCATAAGTGGTGTTTGAATGAATGCATATTCTCCAGCTGTGTTAATTACTTGGTAGTTGCTGTCAGCTAACATAATATCTGATTTTTTTCTATATAAAGATAAAATTATGGTTTGTAAAATATACAAATGTACTTGCTATGCTTTTTGTCTATGAGTTGAGTTTTCACTAACATTCTGGGAAAATATCATCCCTCCACACAAACACTTTTGTCATGAAATACATTCAAGCAAACAAAAAACCAAAATATGCTTAAAGAATAGAATACTGCTCATATTTTGTAACAATATAAATCAAGAAAGTAAAATAAAAGTGAAAATGAAGATTATAACCATGACTTACTGCTTGCTGTCAGATTAGATACGTCATCAGGAATAAAAAATTTTTCTGTTTTCTTCCCAGACTTATTTTGTTTATTTATTCCATAGCTCATCTAAAATCTTCTAGGTATAGTTCAATTTCATATTTCTACAATGAAAACCTTGTGAAGACTCTTTATTTGTCTGACTTCTTGATCTTATTTTTGTGTTATTTTTGTAGTATTTTGCTTCCCAGTCCTCTATATCATTCCCCAGTCTTTTTTACATTCCTAGATAGTCTCACTCTGAAGTAGCCGCAGCCACTCTCATTACTGGCTTGCAAAGTGATTCTTTAGACTCGATGATAAGGACAACATCAGTAGCATACCTGATATTACAGAATTTCCTTCCTCTAATTTGAATTCCTCTATTATAACCCTCAAGATAAATGTGCATTACCATTCCAGAATAATGCCTGAACAGATTCAGTGGCATAACACTGCTCTGCTGAACTCATTTCCAGATGTTAAACCTCTCTGCTGTTCCTTTTGTTGTTGGAACTACTGCTTCCTGCTCACGTTACATTTAGCATAGTGAATTAAAATGTTAATTTTAAATGTTAATTGAATAAATATTCATTTAGAAATTAAGTGGCAAAGTATAGAGAATACCTCATATAGCATGCAGTTGTTTCATTGTTGTATCATTCTCCCTTTTCTTATATACAATTAAATCTGGAATCTGACTTTTATTATTTTTATGCGAATTTATAAAAAAATTGAAATATTTAATGGAATTAGGGAATTAGGAAGGTATATATATCATAGGGCCTCCCACTTAGACCTTAACTTATCTCCACTTCTTATTAACAGAATTCTCAATTATGTCTCTAAAGATTTTAGTGACACAAGATATACCATCTGAAAGGGATTTGGGGAGGTAAAAGCTAACAAAGAAAAGGCCTAGATTATGTTATGTAAAGACATGGTCACTGCAGTTGTCCAAGACTGATTATACTGACCTCTTCCATATCAAAGTGGTCTTCCAAGTAAAATTTGGAAACATCATATAACAGAGAGATTCCTTCTCAGCCTGTATCTCAACAACAATGTACCCCAGTCTTCAGAAACAAGGACATCAATATAACCATTTTTAGTATCCTCATTATGCAGTTTTCTTTCTTTAAATCCACTGTTGTCCAGCTTAAATTAGAAACTTGGAATCAGTGTGTATAAGTGTAGTTGGTCCAGTCAGGCCACTTCAGAGGAAAGAGATGAAATGTGGAAGTCTGTTACCAGAAACTTCTATTCTGTTTTGGTACCTATCTCTTCAATCACACAGAGCCAATATTTCATTGTCTTCTGAAGCTCTCTCAAATTAGATCTAAGAGACATATCAAATCTGGTTTTGGAAATGTTAAGTTGAATGAAGGCATCTTATATTTTAGAAAGATTTTTGAGTGCGTAATTGACCTTAATATTAAGATACTCCATTTAATTATGAAACTTCTCTAGAGAACACTTCTCTAGTTTCCCTTCCAGCAATATAATAATGTTATTTTGTGGTTTTAATAAGAAGGTCTTGAAAAGCACAAAAATTCTAATTTTTTTCATGTGTAGGTCATTAAAGGGGAATATTGGTGAGTCTTCCCTTTAATAGCTCACACAGGTCAGAGTTTTAAAAATGCATTATTTTTCTAATACATGGGTCTGTTCCATTATCTTTCAATTATACTTTTGGTGATTACCATAAAGCTGGGGATAAAACTCAGGGTAAGTAATATCTCACCATTTTAAGAAGCCAGACAATGTCTCTTCAAATAGTTGTTCATATATAACTGAAACTGTGTTGCCTTTTATCATCAGAGAATAATAGAAAACATTAAATAACATTTAGTAGTCCATCAATATCTTCAGGTTAAAGAAACTACGTTGTTGCACAAGCTACTTTCATTCCTCACAATCCCTAACATGTAAGTTGAAAAGAAATTCTTTACATTTAACTGATTTATAAAAATAAAATCTTACNNNNAAATGCATCTCTGCTGCTAGGAAAAGATGAGATTACATTACTGGCAAATTTCTAAATATCTCTGAATTAACTTTCTAGGTTGTCTATTAATTTCTTATAAAGCAAGCATTTAAAATCATAATCTCATACCAAATGCAATGAAGAAGGGTAGATACACAATAATAACAGAATTATTTATATTTGCATCATTTATAACATAATCATTTATAGTCGAGAGAAAGACAACCAAATTGTTTGGCAACACCTTTCTTCTGGAAACCATGCTATTGTCATTTTACCTTTTGGAGTTTTATTAATATTTAGTCATGAAGTCACTTTTCCATTATTTTTTGTCTGATCAGGCTAAAGGACCTATGGCTCCTTGAGGAGAGAGCTTTTAGATATTGAAACAAAATTTGAAATTGTCTTGGTTAGAAAAGACAGGTGTCTGCTAGGGGAGGGCAGGACCTCCCTTTGGAATGGAGAATTCAAACCCCCCTCCCTCCGAATTATTAAAACTTTGATAATAAATCGGGTCTCGGGCAAAGATATGGGGTTAGGAATAACAGCTCTTTATTAATATATATATATAAAGGCAAACAAACAGCAGCAACTGCAGCATTAATGATAAACAAAACCAAGAGCCTCGAGGGGGGCTTTTGTTCCACAAAGCCCGGAACAGTCTGATCCNACTTTATGGGGAAAAATTCTATACTGAAAAAAACCCCCAAATCTAACCCCCAACAGAAATACAACCCTCATTTGGAATATGTTATTGAGTAATTTTGATTATTTTGTTGTACAAACAATTTGTCCAGGAATTGAGTTTGACTTATAATTTTTACTTTCTGTCTGGCTGACTTGGTTTTCCATGTGTCTTCTATCACTCTAGCTTGATTTCACTGAACTTTCACCAGGGCTTCTTTCAATTTGTACCTCACCCTCACATCATTGTAGTTTATCTAGTTGATCTAGGAAAGCCAGATATTGCACGATTTTTGGATTTCAGCAAAGCTTTTGACACTGTCTCTCCCAGTATCCTCCTGGAAAAAATGCGTATTGCACATCAGATAAACGTATAATGCAATGGGTGAGCAACTGAGTGAGCTCATGGGTTGGGCACAAAGTTATAGTGAATCAGACTGGGGATGTGTCAGTTATTGGGTTACACAGGGCTCCATGCTCAGCCCAACAGTCTTCAACGTCTTCATAAATGTCTTGGATGCACGACTTGAATGAATACTATGTAAGATCAATGATGACATGAAATTGGGAGGAGCTGTCAACTCTTTCAAGCTAAGAAAGGCCCTGCAGGGAGACCTCATCACAGTCCGTAACTTCCATGGGAGCTGAAGAAGAGGGGCAACTACAAACCTCTTCTCGCCTGTGACCAGGGACAGGGCTTGACTAAATGGCCTGAAGTAGTGTCAGGAGAGGTTTAGGTCAGATATCAGCAGGAGGTTCCTCATCCACAGAGTGGTTGGGCACTGGAGCAGGCTCCCCAGAAGGGTGGTCACAACACCAGCCTGGCAGAGTTCAAGGTGCATTTGGACAATGCTTTCAGTCTCATGGTGGGGCTCTTGGGGACAGTACTGTGCAGGGCCAGGGGTCAGACTTGGTGATCCTGATGGGTCTCTTCCAACCCAGGAGAGTCTATGACTCTCTGATTCTGTGATCATGAAAATGAGAAATATTTGCATAGTTGCGGTTTTTTTGTCATTTTGATGCAATATATTATTTGGGTTATCATGACTACTACTACTACTACTACTACTACTACCAGAAATTTCTACTTTGTAGTTTATTTTTCATTCCCTCTTGGTGGTGGAAAAGGTAAAAATGCTTTAGCAAACATTTTTGTTGAAATTAATGGCATTGCCTATTGGATAAATTCATGGAGAAATTTTTCTGCTAGGAGAGGTATTTTCTTCCTCCACAATACTTTATCTAAGCCACAGAAATCTCTCTTTGGTCATACAGGCATGTTTTCAGACATATTTTAAAATCAGCTGTATTGACTGGAGTTAGCTCCAGCATCTGTAGCAGCGTAAAGGAGTGCATTAGGAGCACATACCTTTGGGATATGTTAAGCCTTAGAATTAACTTGTGACTTCATTTACACTATAAAAATTTCTGGCAATTTATACCCAAATGACTTGTTATTTCTGAAGGCTATCCCACGGTTTCTGGAGGTGATATTTGCCTGATTATTGCTGCAGGAGGGCTATCATTTTTATCTGTGTTGGTTTCAGACTATGATCTCAACAACAACCTGCAGGGAAGAGACCAATTATTGATATAGAGAACTTCTGATTTTCTGAGAGAAAAGTAGTTTTTTTTCAGGTTTAGATCAGGGATCTGGACACAGTAAGGGACATTTTTCTTACATCATGAATAACCTTACAAAAAGAATCTGATATTTTTATATCAGATTTTTTGAAACTAAAAATCTCTTTTGTACCTGTGGATTTACAAATTAGAAGAGAGGTAACGCTATTGCCTACTAATGGTTAATGTTGGAAATTCTTTGGGTGAAATGAAAATAGAGCCTGATGTCTGGAAATGAGACACAAAACCACTGTACTTTTGTATATCAGAGGGCTAATTAGAAAATTTAGACACTGATATTTGTCAAATATGCAGTAGAGTAAAAACTTACAAATAGTTCCATTCACCTTAAATAATTGGCTTCTATTTCTTCTATTTTTTAATATGCACGTGTAGTTGCTTGCTTTTGTGTGGTAAAGTTTGTATTTAACTACATATTTACTACTATTTTGGTAGATTTTTATGTGATGCAAGTAAATGTTTATATTCTCACATACATATGTATGTAATTATATTGGAAAGTATTGATATTTTTCACTCTGCTTTCTCATGCTTGCTTAGCTTAATGAATCAGGCCACATTTAGATACATGTCAACAAGTAGTCAATTTTGAAAAATAA
>WBMY01005401.1:1928-12667 GCA_013397315.1 Donacobius atricapilla | reverse complement strand
AGTCTTGGAGGTGGCGGTTTAGTGATTTTGTCTTTGTTTCTGTAGCACAACATTGTGCTACTTCTTTTTGATATCTGCAATATTTGATCACCAAAGAAGTGTTTGATCAAAATACCATAGATTATAGGAAGAATATATATCTGGTGTTGGGCACTTGTCATCTTTCCCTAGATAGTATCATTCTTTAATCATATGTTCTGGGTAAAAAAAGCATTCCCTGATTATTGGTGAGATTGTCAGTACAGGTCTGAGCCTTTCTGAACCTTTCATTCTCAATGGAAAGTCCAGCATAAGGGGAAGGCCAAGGACCATCTCTAAGTAGTTTGACCACCACATGATTGACTGTATTTCACAATGTACTTTGGGACTCCTGGGGTTAGAACACCACTGTCAGGGAAACACGTTTCCATTTTTGCGCAATGCTCTTGCCAAACTAAATAAGCAAAATAGGGAATTCAAATCAAGATTTCTATTAATAGTGAGTAATTAATCACTGACTTGACTGAAATGTACAAACCATTCCTTACAAGCTTAGCCACCTAATGTTTTCAAATTAAATGTTCAGTTAAATTAGTGATCTTTAGGTGATAGGATAATATCAATGGCCAAACAAATTGTCGCATTGAAATTACAGTTCAAAAATTAATACCAGAATATAAAATAATTACCAATCTGAAGCTGCTCTACATCTGGAACGCTAATGAAAAATGTCTTTCTAAGTGATTTGTGGTGACAAATGGGTGGACAACATTTTTTTTCCCTCTGCA
The DNA here is from genome assembly GCA_013397315.1 of Donacobius atricapilla. Taxonomy (NCBI): domain Eukaryota; kingdom Metazoa; phylum Chordata; class Aves; order Passeriformes; family Mimidae; genus Donacobius; species Donacobius atricapilla. Next base: position 11,900 of record WBMY01005401.1, on the reverse strand, counting down.
GAACTTTGCAGGAAGCGTTCCAGTGTGATTCATACCCATGATTTCAAGATAAAAAAGCTGGTAATTGTAACCAGAAGCCAGATTGGTTCATACAGCTGCATAAATATGAACTAATTAACACACAATGCAAAGCTTGAGACTTATGATACTTCAAACTGTCTTCTCCTTTGAGAGTGAATAAATTGTATATTGACAGTGTTTGGATAGAGAGCATACTGTCAACAAATTATTGAGGTCTGTTCATTGAGAATTGTTCCAGAAGCACAGCATTTCTCCTGAAAATGGCAGGGGAAATTTTATTCTGGATCAGATTTGTGTTTTGTCAAAGTCAGTTACCTTTGTAATGGCTAAATAATTCTGCAAGAGGCTGAGTATCCATTCTGTAAGAAAAAATCTTTAGTCTCAGCGTCTTGACACCAGAGGAAAGTGTATCCACTTGTTACAGAACAATAGATGCATAGAGATTTATTATTTGTATTTTTAAATATTTTGTCCATTATTGCAGTTTATTTTCAGTTTTAAGGATTATTATTCAGGATATTGATGTCATAGTTCTGGTTCTATGATAATAATCTCAGTTCCATAGTTTCACTTGTACATATAACTTCTCAATAAGTAGGTATTTTCCAACAGATGCACTTAATATCTTGTAAAAAGTTTTAAGCTGGAAAATATGTCAACGAGTTCTCTAGGCATTTTTTGAAGCGGGTTGTTTTGAATGATGGAAATTAACCCAGATTTAACTAAAAAGAAAACTCTGTCTTAATTTCAACAAAATTAATTTAGATAGTAATAATTTTTCATTAGGATAGGCAAAATATTTTTTTTAATGCATTTTTTTTCTTCCCCCCAGTCCTTCCCCAAAGGCTCAAACAGGGTATCAGGAAAATGACTTGAAAACACTCTATGACTGGTGTCAAATTAGATAACTTTTGGAGGTTATTTTGAAATAAATGTGAATATTGAAGTTGAAATCACATAAGCACCTCTCTTTTTGGCTCTGTCGGAGTGGACTTTATTAAACATTTGGCTATCCTGTGTATTTATGAAAGGATTAAATCCACAAAACTAAAATATTTTAGTTGTCTAGGCAGTCTTTAGATCAGGCCATACTTCTTTGGACTAAAATCTTTAAAGTAAAAAAAAACATAACCACATATTATAATGGAATTAATTTTGTGCATTGTGGGTTAAAANGGTTGGACCAGAAATTGGTGATATAACAAATAAAGCTGTAGGTCTTGTTAAATAATACATCTTTCATAGCACACTAGCAATTGCTATTTTCTATTAGGGACTTCGCTGTAGGATCAGTGACTTTCCTGTCCTCTACTGAGTTTCCAACACCATGAAAAAGGTAGTAATGTGATAAAAGTCATATAGTATTAGTGGCTTTCTATCATGTTGGTGAAGTGAATTCTTATTATTTTTACGAAACCAGAATTCCATTTGCCCTAAGAATTAGCAAAAATGACGAAAAAACTCTCATAAAAATCAAGAACCTTATAAGCCTAGAGAATTGAGTATGACTCCACTTTCTGTTCCTCTAGTTGCTGTTGTTGTGGTTGCTGTTTTTCTGAAGTACTCATTCTTATCTTTTGTTGCAGTAGTCAGTGCCTTCTAGAATAATACCTGAATATGGGTTTTCTCCAGTCAGCAAAATTTATATATTTAGGGAATATGAACGACTGACTGGTATGTTAATGAAGAAGTCACTTCTAGCTGAAAAAAACTGCAAAGAAAAAAAGGAAAGAAGTTTTGTGAATGAGTTGTAAAATGTTATCAACTCTTTTAATAAACATTTGGTTCAAGTCTGGCGTGGAGCGGGAGCTCTTGTTTGTGCCAAGCACAACTTCTTGATAATAGGGTTTTGTTTATGTTAAACATAGCACACTGGTTGTTTATGTGAGAAATACTGAAGATGTTCGCGCTAACAAAGCGTAACAAATATTGGAGGAAATATACAAAGCCAAAAATGTCATGTGTTTTTGTAGCATAATTAACATGTTTTCTTTTGTAATTGATGTTATATTCCCAGTTATATAAGGATGACATAATCCAAAAAATACAGCTCTCCAACAGAAGGGAGTTTTATTCAACACTTTTCTTGTGTCAGGACATCATCACCATGTGCTGTAGAGGTCCTAATTTACCCATTCATTCTGGTCCTCTGTATCCTAAATTTTATTTGAAATGGAGAATAACTCAGGAGGTGAGTATGTTCAGTGACAGGCTTTGTATAACAGAACATCCTATTTTTATTAGAGAAACTTTTTTTTTCATTTACCTAGATTATGTTAATATTAACTGAATGCCTCTGCGCAGATGTACCTTTGTGTATGCAAACATATGGGTAATGCATGCTGTACTAATATATATTCCCCCAAACTTTAGCTTCTTTCTATTCTTCCTGTTTTGGCTGAGAATCTGTTTCTATCAATTACCAGCTGGAAGCCTTCTGTTGTTCAGAAAGTTCCAAATTCCTGCTCATATTCACTCAAACCAGCTTGGAAGTGTGAGGAGAGAATACCTCCTGGGTTTTCAGAAATAAATTTCCAGTTAAAATAATAACATTTTAAAATCTGAGAATAAAGAATGAAATTGTAATTGTTTTTCAATCATTCTGATATAATACCATTACTCTAAAAAATCTGAAGTTTGCTGTGTTGAAAAAACCCCTACATGCTTCAAGTTGTACATCATTTACTGGTAGAATTTTATGAATGAAAAGGAAAAACTCATCATAATTATAAGCTCAGGCATCTTTATACTCTCACCCCTATGTGGCTTCCTTTGGTTCCCAGTCACACCTAGGTGGCTTCCTTCCCACTGTTGCCTGCTGAAGTTATCAGCTCCATTTCAAGGGTCTGCAAGGATCCCACTTTCAGAAGCCCTTTGCTTGGTAGTTCCTTATTCTTTGCCATACTGAAGTTTTGCACCAATCAATCTTTTTCCCATTTATTACCATTCCCTCTTCATGCATTTTCACACATGCATGTTCCTCACTCCCATCGCCAGAACTCCACTGTCAAGTTCTTGCTTTGTATGCACTTTCTTGAGCCTGCTGTCCTTGAAACATTTTGTCAGACAAACTCTCACAAGTTCTGCCTAGCCTAATAGTCTTGGAAATATTGCTTTTCATTCTTCAGCAATACTTTCATGATCACTTCTTTAGCTTGTTGCACATTGAGTGCTGGATTTCTACTAGAAGGAGCTGTGACAAGTTTCTTTAAGACATGTTCCTTTACATTTGTCAATTCTACAAAACATGGTTTCAAGAAAAGGTAGAAATTATTAGTTAACAGTGATACATCTACATTAATTTCTTCATCATGATTTTTCAATGTCTTCAGAAAAAATGTATAAATCTCGTACATGGAGCAAGTCATATTTGCTACATTTGAATGCAAGTAAGCTGGTATTACAAATCTGTGGTTATTTGTCTGGAATCAGAAATTATCTTCACAGAAATTACAGAGTAGCAGTTTTTTTTCTCTAAACCAGCAAAAGTACGAAACATCATTATCTATACCTACCTCTTTCTGAGAAGTCCCTTATAGAGCTAAAGTCACGTAAAGTGATTGTTTTGCTAGCAGAAGTATTCAGTAGTGCAGAGTAGAAACAAATTACTATTGACACTCACAATGCTGGTACGTTTATATCTCCCCCCTCCTAAACCTTCAGCTTGTGAATTAAAATTTGAAAAAAAAAATTAAAACAATGATAGCCTTTATGACAATGATACATCTTAGCAACGATCAGAAGGGGAAAAATTGTTTGTGGAGCTGAATATAGAAACCTTTATTTAACATGTAGCTCTGTAAGGGCTGATAGACATGGTTCTATAAAACAGGGAGTAATGGTTGTGTTTTAGAAAGCAAGCAAGCATAATCCATGGACACTTCAGTACAAACTCCCCCCCAGCTCTTTTTAAGAAACAAAAATGATTTTTAATAGGTACAGAAATCTCTGAGACTAAAAACTTAAAGGTGGGTATTATATCCTCAGTACCATTAACTTGCTGGTAGAAAATGTTGCTTTGTTGTTATAAAGACAAAGGCTACTGCAAGTGAAACATGTAAGAGTACAATAAGATATGTAAGAGTACAATAAGATATGTAAGAGTGAATTACTCTAATCTTTGATGTACATAAATTGTGATGCATTTTTTCAATAATGACAGTGCAATTAATTTTTAAGCAAGTTCATGGTAAAAACTCTATAAAAAAGCCAAAAGATAAGGACAGTCATGCAGCAATTTTCTTCTAGATCTGCAAAATTCAATTTCTATTTCCATTAGAATAGAAGATGCAGAAGAAAAGTGTCAGAGACACTTTTTTTAAACCTGAGATCAAATAAAATATTTCTCTTCTGAATCTTTGAGTGAAGTTGCCTGACAAAAAAAACATAATTTGATCTGTTTGTGAGTTCTCTTCTAATGTCTTATTTCTTCTTTTTTTTTTTTGTAAAAATATGTAATGAATCCTTCTGTAAGTGCATAGTGAAGATGGAACTCTGAAGGAAAAGAACATTGCAACTGATGAATCAGTCTGAAAACAAATATATACCTATCTTGTAGGAATAGACACAGGAATAGTCAAAATAGGCCATCTCTTGTATCAGGTGAAGCATTCTGTAAACATTATGTTTTAAGGCAAGAATAAAATCCTTAGTCCTTCCTCATTGTAATATGTGCTGGTAATAGCATATAAATATACCGAGAATGCCAGAGTTCCTGCATTGGTTGTGTAATTTTTTCAGTGTTTCCCTCACGATAGGTCATCATTAGGCTTCTCAGGCTTTACCCACAAATCAGAACATTTTCTTTTGCCTAAGTTTAATGTAGAACAGGGTATGTGTACATGAGATCTGATGTTTTTAAGCTGATAACATACATGTAGTTTCTGGAACATGTAGCTTGTCACTAGTGGCATACCTTTTTTTAGGAAAAAAACCAATCCACTAGATAAAACTGGTGAAATGTTAACAAAACCCCTTAAACTTTCCAAGTGCTCTCATACGTTTCCTGATGCATTATTTTCTTGATGTAAAGTGAAGGGTCTGACTTGGTCCAGCAATGGGTTATCAGGTCTAATTTGTTTTCATGCATTAGTCTCTCTGGCTACATAGCAGCTATTTACATTTGCCATTTGAACTAAGAAGGTAACAAGCAAATTTTGGGGGTTTGGAGTTGGCTGTATCACTTCAGAGCAGTTTTATCATGGGCAGTGCAAAAGGTCAGTCACCCTAGAGGCCTTCATGAGAACAATGACAAATAAGAGGAAACATGAGTGTGCTGCAGCTTTGCAGAGCAGCAGTGTGCTCTCCTCAAGCAGAACAGTGCTGGAGCCATTCAAGAGAGGAGGGTCTCAGCTGCCTCCCACCTCCACTGCCCCCTAACAAGAAGTATTGTCAACAAGCAACAGATGAGCTCACCATTTAGGTGAAAGGAAAATACATTTATGGCCAGTGGCTAATAAAAAAATTCCATCCTGGTTTACTGCTACATGATCTTTCCTTGTCCATATACATGCATTTTCTTAGGAGGTGAATTAAGTTGAAATTTTCAACTCCCGGCTCTAGAAGACATGTTCCTAACAGAAATATTTAATTGCTGGAAACCTGTATCTTTATGGACATTAAAGGGCTATACCATATTCTTTCAAGTGGGAAAAAGAAGAAGATGAAGAAAAAATGCATGTTTGGAAGACAAATCCAGACAAAAAATGGGATTATAAGTGTAATTATTGTCTTTATTATAGTTTCCATGCTCTACTACATTATTAGTATGTATGAAATGGGTTTGTAATATTTGCAATAACTTCTGGCATACATTTCTTTCACCTCAAATCATTCTTTTTTATTTTATAAATCAACAATCTGGAAATAAATGCAAATATGTTTATAGGAAATGTGGCGCTTGAAGACCACTGACAAGTCTGCAGTCTGTGTTGACTACAAATCAGTTAGAAGGATAAAGTTCCCACAAACCATACTTACAAACTGCACAAAAAACCTGTTATGTAAGCTCCTGTGATGATAGAAAGGCTTGAGAAACAACTATTATCAGATTGCTCTGAAAATTGGGAGGTATTTATCCATTTTCATAATTCACAAGAACAACATTATCCCAAAAACCAACATATGTTGTAACTAAGTAGTAAGAGTAAGCCATAACTAAAAGCATTAATTCTAAGTAATATTTCATGCTGAAATTACCAACAATAAAATTTTCTATTTAATGCAATTTACCATTTAATTTATGAAGAATGCTAGGTATCATTTTATTACTAAGCTCTCAACCCTGTATCCTTTAAGTTATTTTGAACCTGAGGAGTTGAAACCTATGCTGTACGTAACCTCTTCAATATAGATGGATGTCTTACATTTGCAACGAGTTGGGCTGTTTCTACTTTAACTTCTGTAACTCTCTCCACTAATTGTGCTCCACCAGAACATCAGTGTGGTAAGCAGTGTCTGAATATATACAGGGAGCTAAGTTGCACATTGGCTCAGAAAGTACAAATTTCAAGGATTATATTCACAACAAATGTAATATACTGGTTTTGTAGCAGAGTTGCAATTCAACAACCCAAATTTAATATTAAAATTAGAGACAGACTTCGTTATTAAATTATTATTACTTTATTGAAAAAAAATCTGGTTTGCAGGAACCACTGTTTTTGAAAAGTTGAATATGAGCTTTTGTTTTGTCACCTTGATTTTCGTTAGAAAATGTAGGATTTCAGTCATGTTACTAACTGTTAGATAATTTTGTTCAGGATAGATACCTACTAACTACTGACTGCAAACAACAAAGAGAAAATAAAATTCTATCTTTAGAATTTATTATATCTAAGCAGTCTGGTTTCATCATACTAAAGTATGGCCTAAACACTTATTAAGAGTTGTGGAAAAATACTGGGAAACAAATCTCACCAAGAAGGGGTGGCCAAGTTGGCAACCAGAGAAACCTTAGGAGCAGGAGGAAGCTTGGCATACTGCCCTGAGAGAGATATTAAACAATGGAAGTAAAGGTACAGAGGTCTTGTACTTAGGCTTTGTTTAAATAATGCGTCTAAATAGGAACTGAGTCAAAGGAATGGCCAAACCAGTGACCAAAAGCTAAACGTTTTTTATTGACTCAAAAATACACATTAATTTCCATATCCTTGCACATGCTGATGAAGTGAAACCTCAACATTCTTTGCATTTAAGACTTAAGTCACTCCAAACTCCACTCAATAATGAAATTAAATCAGTTGAAACTTCATCTTTCCCCCTCCCTCAAAGTAGAGTAATTTCAGAGAAGGAGATCAGAGAAGACTCAATTTGTATCCTGGCATATTGATGGGCAATGCATCATATACAGGGACACCTATTGAAAAAGCTTATACCACTGTAATACTATTGACAGCCATTTCTAATACCATTTATATGCATTTATCAACAGCAATTTTTGAACCTTATTCTGATGCAATAATCTATTAATCACACTTTTTGCGAATGTGTAGCATTATTGAATATGCCCAGACTTGTAGTGTAGTCCATGTTATTAGTGCTTCTGGGATCTCAGTTGTGACCAGACTTAGAGGGTAACCATACTGTGTGTGCATGTGGCAACTTACCAGGCTTAGAATGTCTAATTAGTTATTCTAAAATATTATCTGTAAAGTACTCCTGGGGATGTGGACATACAGATAATACATTGACTAAGAAGAGACAGGCCTAGATGCCCTTAGATGCCTAGGGTCTGCTGTATCTGCAGTTAACCTGGAAACAAGGGGTTCTCCCTTTCCTAAATTATTATGTGGCAGCAGTCATCCCCCACCATTCTGTCAATGATAAATACTTTAACAAGTCAAGTTTAATTGGATTTTGATCTTTATTTTATGTAAAAACAGTTAAATCACCTTGCTGCCAAATCAATAACTGTCAATTTTTGGTGTCGCTTTCCTTGAAAAAGCCTCAAATTAAAATTCCATGCATAATAGAGGTATTGAATAAACAGTGTTAACCACTTCACAGATCCATTATGTTAATATATTGCTCTTTCTGCCTTATCAGACAGAATGAAGTGAACTGAGAAGGTTTTCATATATTAACTGTAAATTACACTTAGCTCAGCTAATAAAATTTTATTGTCACAGAACTGTTTTCCACTTCACATGCATTTGGGAGATTGAAATGTAAATTATTGTAAGCTACCTCTGTCTTGTTATAGATGTCTGAACAAATGAAATTTACATGATTGAAAAAAATGAAAGTATTCTCTGAGGATACCAGAAGCTATCACTTTTCTCACCATACTAATAGAATTTCAGAAGTAGAAAAAGAGAGACGAAAGCAGCCCTTAATCTTCTTTGCAGGCTGTGCAATTCCACTTCAATTTATGAAGGTTCCTCAGCAATTAATATTCCTCTGATTTGTTTCCATGTTGGTTATGGAAGTTAATCAATACTCTGCCCTTCTTTAAAGTCATAATAATAGTGCTGAAAAGATAGTTAAAAAGATGATACTGCTCTTCTATATAATAGGTAAGGGGTTAAGACAAATTTACATCTTTTCTTCCTTTGTTCTATTCTAGGCATGGTGCAGGTGAAGTCAGCATAATTGTGTACCAGTGTGAGCCTTATTTTTGAAAAGCGTGGAGATTGTTTTGTAGGGAATACTTTAGAAAGTGTCCCACACACATTAGGACATCTCTAGTAACCAGGTAGTAATTATAGTTGTGAGTTTTAGTACAGGCATTTGGCAAATACTATCACATGGAATGGATGACACATTTTGCAATCAAATTAATTGAAGAAATTTGTATAGAAACCACTCCTCTGTAATGAAAAAATCTTTCTAATTATAAAGATCTTATTACACACATACATGCATGCTACCTTGTTCCTGACTCTGTTGACATGTATTTCTTCATGACAAGTATTCCATACTTGCCTCTTCAAATAAAAAGTGATAGGGATATTTATTTACCAGGGGTGCTGCTGTAGTGAGAATATTGCAAACCCTCAATCTATTTCTTATATGCAAAGTAGTTTTTTTTTTCTAATAATGAAAACCTTGGGCCAGTTGGCCAGCTTGCAGTAAAGCAAAATACCTAGACTCTGCAACCCTGCATGCCACAGTTTCTGGTAGCTACACTCTGAGACCTCAGGGCGCAATCCTAAACCCTGTGAAAGACTGTGAAAGGAATATAGACTGTGCATCTAGGACAACTAGGCAATCAGAAAGAAACAATTAACTGAGGGAAAATTTACCAGTAACTAACTTGTTCAGGTTAAAGCTAGCTACAGCAAACCAAAGAGGTAATGCTGAGGATGGAAGTGTGCCTTAAATCCTTTCCTAGTGCAGGGTAGTACCCATCTGGGAAACACCATTACATTGTCTTCCAAAAATACATTGTAAATTAAATCTCCAAAAAAGAAAGCAGCACATGTTCTGAGCTTGGCTTATTCATCCAGCAAGATTGGATATTGCATCTCCATATTAAGGGCAGAAGAATTTTACCTCCTGAGCTGGCACAACTCATTAAGAGGGCTTTAAACGAGTTTTGAAGGGAGAAGGGGATGCAGCTGGGCTTTCTGGAAGCAGGCCCAAGGGTGGTAAGCCTGAGTCAGGGATGAAATCAGTAGCCCGGTTGAGGTAATGCACACAGCATGGGAAACAAACAAGAAGAGCTGGAGGCCATGGTGCAACAGCAAAGCTGTGATGTAGGTGCCATCATGGAAATGTGGTGGGACAACTCAAATAGCTGGAGCTCTGCACTGGATGGCTACAAGCTCCTCAGAAGAGACAGGAAAGGGAGAAGAGGTGGAGAGGTGGCCCTTTACACTGGGGAGGCTTTTGATGCCATAGGTATTGAAACTAATGATGTTGAAGTTGAATGCCTATGGGTAAGAATTAAGGGGAAGGATGATAAGGCTGACATCCTACTGGGAGTCTGTTATCATCCACCCAATCAGG
>WBMY01005400.1:69788-126003 GCA_013397315.1 Donacobius atricapilla | reverse complement strand
AGCACTGTGTGCGCTCTCACCTGACGTGAAAACACATTTTTCCTCCTTAAACTCCTTGCTGATGAACTGTATACCTTTGGAAAAAAGGCAAGCTTGACCTAATCTCCTCCAGGGGAAAAAAAAAAATCTCACTTCCCATGTGTCATATATATTTGCTCAAGTGGTTTATTTTTCAAACAAATGGTGTGGGGGGAAGATAACTCCCTCCTTTGCCTTCACAAGGAAGGTGTTTGCCTCCTAAGGCTTTATACTGAAAAATATACCCCAGAGATCAAGCAAAATGTGTTTTGTCGAGGCTGAGGGTAACTAATTCAATTTCTGCCTTTGAATGAGTAGCTGTCCCCTCAGAACAGAGATGGTCAGTGGGCGCGAAGTGAGGATTTAACACTTCAGACAGGACCCTCCATGTCACCAGCAGGGCTCCCCAAGAGCCTCTGCTGTCCTCAGAACCTTTACCTGGCCCTTGTCAGGAACACACCTGGCACGGAACTTCCCCAGGTGACCTGTTCCATCTGGGACCTGCAGCTTCTCTCCTTCCCCCGCTTGCTGCTCGGGGCTCCTGATCAATGATCAGTTACTTCTGTTCCAGTGTGGCCTCAGCCTCCCTGACAGAGGAGTTCCAGAGCTCCAAGCACTTCTTCTGGGGCACAGAGCGAGGGCAAAATTGTCCCAGATGTTGACAGTGGCTCTCAGGGGTTGTGTTTTATCTTCTTTTTGCCGGGGTCAGGATTAAATGCTCCAGATGCTGNAAAAAAGCCAAAAAAATACAAAAAAACCCCAACAAAACTAAAGCAACAACCAAAAAACAAAAACACCCACAAGACCAAAACAACCCACAAATCAATTCCTTCATGAGGCAGGGAGTTGTTACTCTGTGTTTTAGCAAAGCGGATATTTTGTCTTACATTTGAAATTACTGATTTGCTCTAAGAGGCAGACATTTCTAATGGCCCCAGATGTGAGAAACAAGGCTCACCGCTGAAAATTTTTTATAAAATTTAATAAGGGATAAAAGGGACAATATCTGGTGCTGGAGTGCTTGGCAATCTGCCAAAAGCACCCCCCATTACCTTAAAACAATTTTCTATATGCTTTTCATTACATGGGTTAAATGCATATGAGAAAGGGTTGTACATATTCAAACATTCCTGTGAGTTTACATGTTCTAGGAACTCTTTTACTTGGTTTTAACCTTAGACTTGTCTGCATGCTATCTTGTAGATTAAATCAATATATTTTATTTCTTTTTGTGGTTCTATTCTGTTGTTTTGATACTTCTTGATAACCAGAGTAAATTTTTCTCTTGGTGTCCTGGTTCTTGTCGCTGTTATCTTATCATTCAGATAAGATAGTCCATGAATGTGAGAAACAGCGTAGCTATTTCACACCATTATCTGAGTTAGTTACACAGATAAAAGCATGTTGACATTGCATAGTCTCTATTTTAATATTATGCTAAGGCCTGAGCTAGAATATATCTATCACACTACTATTTATATATATAAACTATACAGTGCATACATAAGATGACAGATTATACCATAGCAAAAACCAGTTAAAAGGAATGACAAATTGTACCATATCACAATCTTTGGGGTCAATAATAACTTGCAAAAGCCAATACATAAATGCCAAAGCCAATACTATATTGCCATTTATGACAAACAAGGAGAGTTGTTAGTGGATACTCAAGGCACGCCTGAGGAGACTGTTCAATATATTTATTTTGACCAAAGCTTCTTTGCAGCCAGAAAGCTCCAGACAGGTAAAACCAAAATTTTAGTGGTGGTTTTCAATGCCTGTCCTCCACACTGGAAATCTTTGTATGATACTTCCATATATTCCAAATAAACCTGTTTAAACCATCACTGTAGTCAGGTAAAAAAACCACCCAGGTGCACTTTGAACCTTATAAATAAAATGCCACAGCACGGATTTGACTGCCCTGGAGCAAAGGATGCCTCCAGGAAGGGATCCCAAGTCCCCTCACCCAGGGCTTGACATTCCAGAGAGATGCGGGGAAATGTGAGCAGGGGCTGCACCCAGTCCTCAGGTGTCACCTGACAAGTCCAAATTTGAGCCCCAAAGCCAAGCAGAGACTTCCTGGGGGTTTTTTATCTTCTTTTCTTCTGTTGTCAGAGCCAGGATTGACGCTCGGGAGACACGGTTTTCGTGTTTGGACTCAGATGTTTATTAATACTTGCAGTCTCACAAGCTGTGAGTTCTGGCTAGCAAGGTAAAGAATGGCTCTTTCTCTAACTCTTTCCATAAGTTATCCAATAACGACATGACAGCTATATTATTTTTACTTTTAACCCAATAACCAACCACCCCTGGCCTGCAATGAGGACTTTTCTACCCAATTACAAAACACCACCCAGAGCCGTGGAGAGGAAGGTGAAAAAGCAGGACTAAACCTCCATCTTGCTTTATATATATATTACTCTATTCTAAACCCTAGAACTCCAAGTTTTGCACCCTGTGCTATCACACACTTCTATTCAAACCCCACACCCACAACCCCAGCGCTGTCACTCAATTTTGGGAGCTTCTCCACGGCCTCAGGTCAGTGCAGTGTTTGCCTGGGGGTCAGTGCCTGGCAGCACAGACATCTGAAATTCTCAATGCCCAGGGCTCCAACAGCTTCCTGCCATGAGCCTGTGAGAATTCCGGAGAAGGTTTGCATCTCCTAAAGGCCAATTAGTTCCAGGAAGTTGACCTGAGGTGCTGCTGAGTTGTTGTTCCGGGAATTAGGGCTGGGATTCATGGCTCCAAAATCCCCCCAAACGCGTTTGTGTTCCGTTCAGAGCGATGCCAGCGTTTTAGAACAGACCTTGAGCCCAAGGCTTGTCTTCCAGGGAGGCTGGAAATCCTCCGGGACAGGCGTGAAGCCTTGCCCTGCTGGCATTCTCATGCAACCGAGCCATCAGCCAAAACCAGCAAGGGCTGCTTTTCCTGCATTGACCACTTACAAAATGCTCGGATTTCTCTTAAGCTTTTTGCTTTTATTATTTTTATTTTTTTTTCCAATTGAAAAGAAGAAGAATTGTTCTATTTATCTCCTACCTTCAGCGCGAGTGCCCTGATTGTTTATCCTTATCGCTTCAAGCCAGGAAGTTTTACAGATTTGCAAAGCACCTCAATATTGCAGCTTCAAATTCCTAATTTGGCAGGAGGGGTGAGGGGGAAAGAATTTCTTGATTCCATTTAAACTGCTTTTAGTTCAGACTGAAATCCCATTTAAACCTGAAGGTTTGGATTGAAGTTTGAGGATCAAAGCAAACAGAACAGATAGAAAATGTGGCTTTAGCTTGGAGCTATATCTGAAAAGGGTAACCTCAGACTCGGGGCTTCTCTTCTCTCTACTGCACCCCCCTCCAAAATGGTCTGATTTTTCCAATTTCTCCTGCCAAGAGTCTTAACTGCATTAACATGTGCATGCGCCTGCAGCCTTTTTTTGCTTGCTTTGCTCTGTATGATAACTGCATGCAAGAATCACAAATGTGAAGTCTTTTCTTATTCAGAAAAGAGGGCCTATTTAAAAGAAGCCACGAGCTAAAATGAAGAGGAAGCCCCAAAATTAGAATCCTTTGGATTAGCAGTGTTGGCAGCTGCTGTTGCCAGTCGAGAGGCTTTGTAAACCAGGAAACAGCATCTGCCAGAGCTGCCTCCTCTCCACCAGGCTTGGGGAAGTGCAGCCCTTGAGCTGGGCTCAAACTGGAAAAGTTTTGTGGGAGTTGTGGGGGAAAAGGAAAAAAAAAAATTACAATGAAATGATAGAAACTGAAAGAAGCTCGACTTGCGCAAAGGTGGCACAGCCAGCCTCTAAAAAAGCGGGATAATTCTGTTTGTCAAAACGTATTTCTAGCCCTCACTCTGATGTTGGAGCTCCGTGGATCCTGCCTGGTGGGTGGGTCTGGGAGCTGCAGTCAGCTTCCCCCTCTGGATGTCACCCAAAGTGACTTGCCCAGTCACACGGACAAAATCTGATCTCAGATGTGCCAAGATGTCATCCCCTGAGCAATAACTTGGCCCTGGCACTTTCAGGCAGCGTTTTCAGGTTTAAGAGAAACTCAAACAGCCCCAAAATCTGAAGCACTCACTGGAGGTGGCAGGAGAAACACAAGGGAGACATCCAGAAAAAAAATGTTGTATTTTTGTGAGCCAGATTCTGTTGGTTTTATTGATGATTTTGAAGCTCTACTTGAGTTTGAATCGACCTTTAAAGCTCTAATTTTCCTTCAGCTTCACTTTATTGAAATTGTTTTTCTTCTCTTAGTGGCTTCATTCTTAAGCATGAAATTGAAACTTGGGTAGTATTTTTACATCTAATAGTGAGAATTGTAAACACTGTTAAAACTTTATTTCTCTCCCTCCACCTCACCCCCACAATGGTGAAGATGCCCCTTTTCAAGCATCAGCAGTCAACAGCCTTTTCAGATTGGAGATCCATTTTAAGAAAGTGTCTGGTCTAAATTTGGTCTGGTTTTGGCATTGGGAACTATGTGGGAAAATAGAGGCTGAGGAGCACCAAGCCTTTGGTGAAAATCTGGGTGTTTGGGTCAGATTCTGGGAATTTTGGCCCTGAAATCTTGGTCAAAGCATTCAGGGTTGCCTTGGCTGCTGCTCCTCATCAACATTGGGCTTTTGTGTGTGATGTGGGGCCTGACACAAAACAGGAGCCACCCACAGGCTGCTGATCAGCAGTCAATGTTTCCTTTAAATACGAGAAATTCAGGCTGGAATGGTGTTCCTGCTGCTGCATTCTGACATGTGGCTCTACCTACTCTCACCCAAAACCATAACACTAAAAAAAAATAGAGAGACACAGTAGCAGATGGGAGCTGCCTCAAACAACCCCAAATCCTGGGGGACTTTAGCAGCATGTACAGAAGGCAGGCAGAGCATTTGATATCATCCTTTCACATCATGTTTTCACCAAAGGAAATATTTAACTTCAGGGACGTAGCACCTCCAAATAATTTGGGCAGTGTGCTGGTTCTCACAGGCTCCCAAAACCACTGCTGACGCCTCGTGCTGAGTGCCCAGGCCTGGCTCTGGCAGATTTGGGCACTGGCAGAGCAGATTCAGGGCAGCAGGACCACCTTCTCCGTCTCTTTTCCCTCATGGAACACTGCCTGACGGCAAATTTCTCTCTGGCATGCCCAGGGCATTCTCTTGTTTGGGAAGAAAAATGGCACAGAGCTCAGAGATTGGTAAAAAATCGAATAACAAACACCACCTCCAGTTACTTACACTGAGATATTTTTTTTTCCCCCCCAGAGACTGTGATCCTTGCTGGAGCTTTCATGTGCTTTTATTTGCCTTTATTTGCTTCCACGAGGCAAAGAGTCTTTCATACTTAGTCATTTGTACATGCTGGAGATGAAAAGAGGCCGTGAGGAGAGGGTTAGCAGCATTATTACTGAAGGTTAAGGGATTGCACTGGCACGCAAAGAAACTCTGCTCTAAATTCTGCTCCAGCCTCCTGCTTGGGCAAATTACTTTGCCTTTCTGAGCACTTGCTGCTCCCTTTTTCAGTGCTGGCTTCCTGCATTGGTGTGTCTCCAAGGACGGGCTTTGTGCAGCTCCCTGGGCCAGCAGGAGCTCGGTGCCCCTGAGGCAGGAAGTCAGAACTGCCCAACTCCTGCCCGCAGCAGCTCCCCCGGGGCCACAAACCCCAAAAACACCAAAAAAAGGGTGCAAAACAGCGGGAAGAAGGGGTGGGTGGGCTCTTCATCACCCTCGTCTCCTCCCAGGCTAGGGGATGGGAGAAGGGAAGCAAATCTGGCGATTGGTGGTAGCTGGGAGTGAGAACCTTTAATTTCTGCAGCTCAGCACAGGGCAGTAAATCCACTGCTCCTCCAAATTTGGATTTGGCTTTGTTTCTGTGGCCAAGATGTTGTGTTATTTCCTGGGTGTCAGCAGAGGGATAATGGGCCCTGTTGTAGGATCAACCCCAGTGCTGACTGGCACCAGCTGTGTCCTTTTCTGAGCCTCTCCCTGATCCCCAGATGCTGAATTTCCTAGGCACCAGCTGTGTCCTTTCTTGAGCCTCTCTACGTTGCATTTTCTACCCTGCAAACCAGTGTGGGCTCTCAGGGGAGGCCTTGGGGTCTGCACAACAACAATTAACCCCAATTAGGGCCAAAGAATGACACCCAACCAATGTAAGGAACAACGGGCAAACCCATTTTTATGCAGCAGTAACCTGTGTTATCACCCTGCTCCATTAAACTTCAGATGGGTGGGAGTGGAATCCAAAAAAATATGGGAATGCTGTCCTTGCTTTTCTAAAGCACATCCTATTTCCCATGTGGGAGCTAGAAGGGAATGTGTGGTTGCAGTTGATGGTGATTACTATATTTAATTATACTTACTAACTTTTATTATATTTATTTATTTATTTATTTTTATATTTATTATATTTAATCAGTCTAGAAGCTAAAACTAGAAATTGTGACAAAGACTTTGCTGCACAGGAATATAACAGTGCAAACAGCAAAGGAAACACCATTCCAGAAGGTGGGAATCACCAAAGCAAGCAGGTACCCCAGAGCCATTTGGTTCTGTTGTAAATTGCTAGAAATCTCTGTGAAGTTGGGCCCAAAATGTTGTGGTGTGTAAATATAAAGTAGTAGGAGCAGATGGTGCTAATGTGGGCTGAGGAAAAATACACTCAAAATAGTTTATGGCCACCCCCGGCCTTGGTAGAGCTACTGGGATGGATTAGGAATTGGTGTTAATCACTGTAAAATTTTTGGAAGGGACTGATTATCAATTGATTTTTATATAATTCCATGATAAGTGGAAAAAGCTTCCCCTTTCAGCATCTAGCGTCTGTTTGAAACAAAAATCTCACAAGGTCGAGAAGGGATGATCACTACATGTTTACAAGAAAATATTGTAGATTTTGCAATGGGCCTCCTGCAGACTCCCAAGATTGTCAGGATAATTTTGCACTTGTGGTTTAAGTGTGTTTTGCTCTATCCTGACCCTGATGTTAACAAAAAGAACAAAATCCATTGTCTTTCAGAAATAACCTTGCTGTGGCCTATGTGGCCAACACTTTTCGTGATTTTGCATCTTGCATTTCCTTTTTGTTTCTCTCTTCTTTAATTTTAGCGTGTTTCGTTCTTTAATTTTACTGTGCTTTTTTCAGACTAATTATCATTGCACAACTACACATTTGCTCGTAAATCCTTTAGAAATATGAAACTTTGGGTTTCTTTGAGGATTAAGTGATTAATATTTATTTAAGGATCTAACCAGGATATGTCCTTGATAGCAACACTGTATAAGGGACAAGCTGTCTCTGCAGGTTAGACCTTTGTATCTTTATATCAGGAATTTCATACCAGGAGAGCTACAGAAAGTTTTAAATCTGATCACTGGTCTGAAGCTGGACTTGGGGAGCAAATACCTGTTCCTTGGGCTCCAAATTGCACAGAAGCCTCCTCAGGATACTCTGTACGCCCCAGAAATTTGGACAGCTCCTGGTCACGTCTTGTGGCTTTTGGGTTTCATCTTTATTTCTGGAGTGCAGAGTTATCCTGGCACGTGAAGATTGGAAAACTACAAAGCAGCTGCTTTTCCTTCCTGGTGGTGGTGGGCCTGTTTCCAAGCCACAGTTAAATATGGCACCCTTGTGATTTCTTTGGATTATTGGGGCAATGTGTGCATCCCACGAGAGACAGATAAGTGCTACCGGAAGGCTGGTACCCTTTAAGGAGAGGCAAGACAGTCTATTTTTAGGAAACTGTATTCTTTGTTCCCTTCACATGCAGACTCTGCTGCGTGGCTGGAGAGGAAATTTGTTTCCTTAGGGGAGGCTAGAGCTGGGAGCAAGCAGATGAGCTTTCATGATGTGTCTTAGAGCCTGAAGGGAAATTGTCTGGCAGGAAAGGCCCTGGCGGTGCTGGGGACAGCAGCCGGACACCAGCCCAGGGGTGCCCAGGTGGGCAAGAGGCCCCTGGGCTGGCTCAGGAATGGAGAGGCCACAGGCCCAGGGCAGGGATTGTCCCCATTCCACGGGAATGGCCCCCTGTGGCCATTGACGTCCACATCAATGCGAAATTTGTTCCCAGAAATATTTGCTGGATCCAGCACGGTTCTGCCATCCGGCTTGAACTATGCCTAGACCTGCATGATCACATCGAATAAATGAAACCAGAAATTAATCTGGATCCTAAGCCAGCAGGAGCAGCAGGCAGCAGAAAAGGTTATAATTTATATTGGAATGGCAAAACTTGTCCAAGTTGTTCCAGTACCTCCTTTCTGGCCTTTGACATCTGACTCAAACTGGAGCCTTTCCTGCTTTTAGTGTGTCCTGTGTGGAGAAGGGCAAAGGTGCCTTGGAATTGTTGGGATTTTGATCAGTGGAGAATTAATTGAGAAGAGCTTTCTCTGCTGCTCAAACCATGGTGGCGCCTCCTCCTGATGAATATTTGCCCACCAGTCACCAGCATTTTTGCCTGAGCCCTCCCTCGAGCCTGGCCCTGGCCTGCCCTGTTAGATTCCTTTCTGCAGGGCTTGGGGCACAGATGTGCACAGGGATCTCATTTTGAGGTTCTGGTGCCTTTTCTGTCAGCACAGCTGGATTAAAAAGCTGTGCCAGAAGAGAGAAGGATTTCCCAGTTTAAACTCTGCAGTTCTGGTTATTTCACAAATTTTTACTCTGCAGTCTGGTGAGGTGATGTTTTATGGGCAGCTTTGAAACCAATGAGCTGGGATTTCCAGAAAATACTGGATCCCTGCTCTTCAGAAGTTTCAGGCATCCAGAATGGAGAATTCTGCTTTTCTCAACGCTAACATCTATATAGATGTCGCCCTGATTTTTCAGCCTTCTGGTGTGCCTCACAGTTTTTTATGATGTTTTCGTAGTTCTCAGTTCCTCACACACGGGTGTTGTAAATAGAAGCAATATTTTTGTTAGACGAGTTAGTTTACATTTTTCCTCTTGGGGGAATGGACAGCTGATGGACAGTTGTCTTGACCAATGGGATGGGAGAGGTGCCAGCTTTCTCCAATCCCAGGTCTTTGTAGAAATACTGTAAATATGGAGTCAGATTTTGTAATAACCACTTCATACCTTTTCACCTGTATGTGTGTGTGATTGTGTGTCCAACAGCGACATACAGACACGTTAAAAACCAGTTTCCAGGTCCTACTTTAGGCACCACAGCCTGGAGAGTGCATCTGATGCATTTCCCTGTACTGCCCCACTTCCTGGCCTGACCCTGAGCAGAAATGTTTGCGCAGCTGGTCGTGCACAAAGGGAGATTTCCCTGCTTTTTGCTGCCACAAGCAAGAAAACTTGTGAACGATGACAGCAATATTGCCGTTCGCTTTCATGGACCCAACTCCTCCGATCCACTTTCGTGCCGTCCAGGAGGGAGGAAAATGCTTTTGTGCAGCGGCCCTGCCTTTGTTGCAGTTTCCCCGGTAGTGCCCATGCCCTTGGCTGCTATGTGAGCTTGGCTCTCCCAGGCCATTCTTCTCCAGCAGGACAACCCGCTGGGATCCAGCCCCCTGCTCCAGAGGGCTTGCAGCCCTTGGCTCAGCAGCCCTAGTAACTGAAGTCAAGGAAGCTCTTTTGTGCCCTGAGGAATGTGGTGGGAAGCTGCTGTGCCCTTCCCAGCACGCTCCGGGTTGGAGGGATGGGGGAGCAAAGACAGAGTTGTTTAACGGATTTCTCCATCTCCCCCCAACAAAGCCAGCACTGGAGAATGAGTGCCCTACCTGCTCCGCTGCCTGACAGCTGCAATTTGTATTTCCTCCTGCCCAGGCCAGCCCGCAGAGCTTACATAAGTGACTTTCTGTCCCATTCCATGTCACAGCAATTTGAAATTTAAATCCCAGTGCTGTGGGATAGTGCCTAATCTGATTAGAGAGCGTGTACCCAGGATCTTTGCTGCTGCACTGCCAGTTCTTCTAGGTTTTTGTAAGTCATGAAGCACTGCAGTGTATGGAGAGTGTGGATTGGAGGTTAGGCTCCACTTCTGTCGTTGTCATTTCTTATCATTATTTCTTCAGCTGGGGAAAAGTCCCTTTTCAGAGTTTGGAAAAACTCTTGCTTTCAAAACTGTGGAACTGAAGTATTTGTTCATTGTCTGATGCTGATGTGCTGTATGACTATAAATGCACAAATGGCCATGCTCAGATACCAGTGCCAGTAAAAACTGGAATAACGGCACCAGCAGTGGTAGGGCAGCACAGAAGGCAAGTGGTCAATCCCCACCTGCGTCCTCTCAAAACCAGCCTCTGCTGAGTCTGGGTTTGCGGCTGGCAAAGTCCGGGATACTTGTGGTGTGTGCAGTGGTTGTTCTGTGTCATAAGTGCAGCACATCCCCAGGTGATTGTTTGAACCACTGTTTTCAATATCTTTTAATAGGAAAAGCCCCAGGCTGCCTGCCAGCCACTCCTCACTCACCCTTGACACAAATGTGCTGGGCATTCTTGGAAAGTCTCGGCATTCCAGAGGTGATGAAACAGGTCTGGGCTCCTTCCTCCAGGAGGCTCCTTGCTTTATTCCTGAAGATTTCCTAACTAACCCTCGGGTTTGTCTTTGTCACGGAGTCGGGCACTGGGCTGAGTTTCTCTCTGCATCCAGCAGAGGCTTTAATCCCTTCAGAGCTCTGCAGAGCCTGGGAGGGCTGGAGCAGCAGGACGGGCACCATGCCCAGCACTCACCTGCAGAGCCTGTTTGGAGATCTGAGGGGCTGAATCCCTGTTCCTCTCCATCCCTGTTCCACTCAATCCCTGTTCCTCTCCATCCCTGTTCCACTCAATCCCTCTTCCTCTCCATCCCTCTTCCTCTCTGTCACAGCAGGACACAGAATAGATTAACTCCATGTAGCTGTCAGAAGAGAAAGAAGCTTTATTTACAATCCCAACAGTTTCTTTTAGAACACGCTGTGTAAAAAGGTCTGTTATTGCTCCATGGCACTGACACTGCTCTCCATTGGTTCAGGAATAGGAAACAACCCCTGGGACAGGTGTTCTGGCAAAGGGAACACTGTTTGCTGAGCCTGTGCTGAGAAACGCAGAGAGATGTTTTGAAAAGAGCAACTGTTGGCAGCTTTCCCTTGGGAAAGGAGCCAGCGATGGTCAGCGAGCTGAAATTCAGGCTCGGAAATGTCGAGCCCACACTTGGAAACTCTGCTGATGACAAAGCCCGACCCAAACACAAATTGCAGCAACAACCACAACAAATTTAATCTCGTGCAGGACTGTTTGTAAAGTCCCAGGACACCCTGGTGGGTTTTTCCTTCCTCCAGGCTGTGCTGGCTGAGAAGATCCACATTCAGTTCTGGCTGTTGAGCAGCAGACGGAGCTGACAAACTGCACATCTGGGGCTGCACCCTGCAGCTGGCCCTGCAGGTCCCAGTTTCGGGGTGCTCCCACAACAGGAGCCCCCCTTTGCCACCACGATGATCCCCATTTCCTCCTGCATGGGGAAATGCAGTTCCTGGAATGCTGAGCACAGTGGTGGGGCTTGGTGCAGGGAATTGGGCAGGTTGGGATGTGGAAAAACTGGGCTTTAAAGAAGGGAGGAATCTGCACACAGGGCTTGTGAGGACGGGGCAGAGATGGATTTTCCCTCTCTGAGTCCCATCCTGAAGTGGAGCAGAGAGGAAGGAAGGTTACAAGCACCATCCTCGTTCTCTCCTCACCCCAACCACACCTACAGCTGATTCTTCTACAGCTTCCAACCAAAACCTTTCCTTTTAATAGCTGGATGTGGCTTTATAATCATGCAGCAACCAGAAATGAGAATTCAAAGAAAAAAAGCACAGCCTTTACATATATTTTTTAATGTTTCTTCTACCATGATTTTGAATTAGAAGTGAATGGCTACTGACCTCAAGCCTCCCTTACAAATATCTGTAAATAAAATTATTGTTGATCTCAGCCCAACCTCGTGCCCCGTGCTACCAGCACAAGGTGCAGCCTCGTCACCCTGGCCAGTGTTTCCTTTGTTGCAGCCTCTGGCTTGAGCACACGTGGCAAAAGGAGTTACCGAGAGAAAACAGACAATAAATTGATTGTGCATGGGTCACAGAAGACATGAAAAGCATTATTTCAGTGTGTTTCATCCAGCTGAAGCAGAGCTGTGGAAGTTTGTGGGAGCCACCAGCACTTCAGGGTTGACTAAAATACCCCAGGTCATTTTTTTCATAATTCATATTTGCTTCCTTGGTTATTCTTTTGTTTAGATTTTGAAAGCGTGCCTAGCAAAAGCAATGGTGTTTCAAAAGGTCCACAAATGGTTGGAAACAGAAATGAGGAGTGATCATTGCAGGCTGCCATCTTACTGTGGTTACAATTTAAGATTTGTGAAACGTTGGTCTTACATTAACAGCAAATTATAACCACATGTAAAACTTGACATCATTACCCAGCATCAAATCCCGTTGCTTGATCTGGTTTATTGTTTAATTCCTTAGGGAGCTTTTTAGGGAAAGGTGTTTCAGATAAGAGACCTTTCTAAATTCACTATGAGTCCACCATTAATGGTGGCAACTGCTGTTTCTTGATTTATCTTTTTGAATTCTTTCTGCAGATTCATAAGAGATCTCTAGGGAGAAAATAGAATCAGTGGGTCTCAGAGATTGTTTTGGTTAATATTGAACATTCTAAATTTCATATTGATCCACTCCTAAAGGTGGCAACTGATATTACTTGGTTGGTATTTTTTGAATTCTTTTTTGTGTAGACTCCTAAGAGATCTGTAGGGAAAAAGGATAACAAGTGGTCTTGGAGATTGTTTGGGGTTAATACTGAACTTTCTAAATTCACTAGTAATCCATTATTAAAAGCGACAACTTTTATTACTTTAGTTTTTTTTAAAATCCTTCCTGTAGACTTGTAGATCTACAGGAAAAATTATAATAAGTGGGTCTTGGAGATTGTTTTGGTTAATTGTTACCGTTCTAAATTCAGTATTAATCCACTGTTAAAGATGGCAACTGCTTTTAGTTTAAATTGCCTTTAAATTCTTTCTGTAGACTTGTAAGTGATCTATCGGACAAAATGCAATCAGCGTGCCTTGGAGACTGTTTTGGATTAACAGTGAACTTTTGAAATTTATTGTTAACCCACTATTAAAGGTGAGAAGTGCTTCTTCTTAACTTTTTTTTAATTCTTTCTGTAGACCCAAAAGAAATGCATAGGGACAGAATATAAGAAGTGGGTCTTGGCGATTGTTTTGGATTAACAGTGAATNAACACAAATTGCAGCAACAACCACAACAAATTTAATCTCGTGCAGGACTGTTTGTAAAGTCCCAGGACACCCTGGTGGGTTTTTCCTTCCTCCAGGCTGTGCTGGCTGAGAAGATCCACATTCAGTTCTGGCTGTTGAGCAGCAGACGGAGCTGACAAACTGCACATCTGGGGCTGCACCCTGCAGCTGGCCCTGCAGGTCCCAGTTTCGGGGTGCTCCCACAACAGGAGCCCCCCTTTGCCACCACGATGATCCCCATTTCCTCCTGCATGGGGAAATGCAGTTCCTGGAATGCTGAGCACAGTGGTGGGGCTTGGTGCAGGGAATTGGGCAGGTTGGGATGTGGAAAAACTGGGCTTTAAAGAAGGGAGGAATCTGCACACAGGGCTTGTGAGGACGGGGCAGAGATGGATTTTCCCTCTCTGAGTCCCATCCTGAAGTGGAGCAGAGAGGAAGGAAGGTTACAAGCACCATCCTCGTTCTCTCCTCACCCCAACCACACCTACAGCTGATTCTTCTACAGCTTCCAACCAAAACCTTTCCTTTTAATAGCTGGATGTGGCTTTATAATCATGCAGCAACCAGAAATGAGAATTCAAAGAAAAAAAGCACAGCCTTTACATATATTTTTTAATGTTTCTTCTACCATGATTTTGAATTAGAAGTGAATGGCTACTGACCTCAAGCCTCCCTTACAAATATCTGTAAATAAAATTATTGTTGATCTCAGCCCAACCTCGTGCCCCGTGCTACCAGCACAAGGTGCAGCCTCGTCACCCTGGCCAGTGTTTCCTTTGTTGCAGCCTCTGGCTTGAGCACACGTGGCAAAAGGAGTTACCGAGAGAAAACAGACAATAAATTGATTGTGCATGGGTCACAGAAGACATGAAAAGCATTATTTCAGTGTGTTTCATCCAGCTGAAGCAGAGCTGTGGAAGTTTGTGGGAGCCACCAGCACTTCAGGGTTGACTAAAATACCCCAGGTCATTTTTTTCATAATTCATATTTGCTTCCTTGGTTATTCTTTTGTTTAGATTTTGAAAGCGTGCCTAGCAAAAGCAATGGTGTTTCAAAAGGTCCACAAATGGTTGGAAACAGAAATGAGGAGTGATCATTGCAGGCTGCCATCTTACTGTGGTTACAATTTAAGATTTGTGAAACGTTGGTCTTACATTAACAGCAAATTATAACCACATGTAAAACTTGACATCATTACCCAGCATCAAATCCCGTTGCTTGATCTGGTTTATTGTTTAATTCCTTAGGGAGCTTTTTAGGGAAAGGTGTTTCAGATAAGAGACCTTTCTAAATTCACTATGAGTCCACCATTAATGGTGGCAACTGCTGTTTCTTGATTTATCTTTTTGAATTCTTTCTGCAGATTCATAAGAGATCTCTAGGGAGAAAATAGAATCAGTGGGTCTCAGAGATTGTTTTGGTTAATATTGAACATTCTAAATTTCATATTGATCCACTCCTAAAGGTGGCAACTGATATTACTTGGTTGGTATTTTTTGAATTCTTTTTTGTGTAGACTCCTAAGAGATCTGTAGGGAAAAAGGATAACAAGTGGTCTTGGAGATTGTTTGGGGTTAATACTGAACTTTCTAAATTCACTAGTAATCCATTATTAAAAGCGACAACTTTTATTACTTTAGTTTTTTTTAAAATCCTTCCTGTAGACTTGTAGATCTACAGGAAAAATTATAATAAGTGGGTCTTGGAGATTGTTTTGGTTAATTGTTACCGTTCTAAATTCAGTATTAATCCACTGTTAAAGATGGCAACTGCTTTTAGTTTAAATTGCCTTTAAATTCTTTCTGTAGACTTGTAAGTGATCTATCGGACAAAATGCAATCAGCGTGCCTTGGAGACTGTTTTGGATTAACAGTGAACTTTTGAAATTTATTGTTAACCCACTATTAAAGGTGAGAAGTGCTTCTTCTTAACTTTTTTTTAATTCTTTCTGTAGACCCAAAAGAAATGCATAGGGACAGAATATAAGAAGTGGGTCTTGGCGATTGTTTTGGATTAACAGTGAATGTTCTAAATTCAGTATTAATCCACTATAAAAGGTGGTAACTGCTATTTCTTGAATTTTTAAAACTGCTTTTCTCTATAGCCTCATACCAGATCTATAGGAAAAAAAAAATAATAAGTGGGTCTTGGAGATGGCTTTGCATTAATAGTGAACCCTCTAAATCCATTACTAATGGTGGTAACTGCTATTCTTTGACAATTTTTTTTTTTAATTCTTTCTGTAGACTCATAGATCAATAGGAAAAATTATAATCAGTAGGTCTTGGAGATTGTTTTGGATTAATAGTGAATGTTCTAAACTCATTATTAATCCACTATTACTGGTGGCAACTGCTATTCCGTGATTATCNTTTAGTTTAAATTGCCTTTAAATTCTTTCTGTAGACTTGTAAGTGATCTATCGGACAAAATGCAATCAGCGTGCCTTGGAGACTGTTTTGGATTAACAGTGAACTTTTGAAATTTATTGTTAACCCACTATTAAAGGTGAGAAGTGCTTCTTCTTAACTTTTTTTTAATTCTTTCTGTAGACCCAAAAGAAATGCATAGGGACAGAATATAAGAAGTGGGTCTTGGCGATTGTTTTGGATTAACAGTGAATGTTCTAAATTCAGTATTAATCCACTATAAAAGGTGGTAACTGCTATTTCTTGAATTTTTAAAAATTCTTTTCTCTATAGACTCATAACAGATCTATAGGAAAAAAAAAATAATAAGTGGGTCTTGGAGATGGCTTTGCATTAATAGTGAACCCTCTAAATCCATTACTAATGGTGGTAACTGCTATTCTTTGACAATTTTTTTTTTTAATTCTTTCTGTAGACTCATAGATCAATAGGAAAAATTATAATCAGTAGGTCTTGGAGATTGTTTTGGATTAATAGTGAATGTTCTAAACTCATTATTAATCCACTATTACTGGTGGCAACTGCTATTCCGTGATTATCTTTTTTAATTCTTTCTGTAGACTCATAAAAGGTCTGTAGGGATGAAATGGAACCAGTGAGTGTCAGACATTATTTTGGTTAATAGTGAACATTCTAAATTTAGTATTAACCCACTCTGAAAGGTAGTAGCTATTATTTCTTGGGTTTCTTTTTTTTTAATTCTTTTTTCTGGAGACTCAGGAAATCCATAGGGAAAAAAATAATACGTGGATCTTTGAGATTGTTTTGCATTAATAATGAACTCTCTAAATCCTCTACTAATGGTGGCAACCGCTATTCCTCAATTATTTTTTTAATTCTTTCTGTAGATTCATACATCTATAAGAAAAGAATAAGTGGATGTTGGAGATTGTTTTGCATTAACAGTCAACTCTCTAAATCCACCATTAATGGTGGCAGCTGCTATTCCTCGACTATTTCTTTAATTCTTTCTGTAGACTCATAGGAGATCTATAGGAAAAAAATAAGTGACTCTTGAAAATTTTTTTGCATTAATAGTAAGCTCTCTAAGTCCACCATTAAATGGTGGCAACTGCTATTCCTCGACTATTTCTTTAAATCTTTCGTTAGACTCATAGGAGATCTATAGAAAAAGAAAAAAAAAGTGGATGTTGGAGATTGTTTTGCATTAACAGTCAACTCTCTAAATCCACCATTAAATGGTGGCAACTGCTATTCCTCGATTATTTTTTAAATTCTTTCTGTAGACCCCTAGATCTATATGAAAAAAAATAGTAAGTGGATGTTGGAGGTTATTTTGCATTAACGGTGACCTCTCTAAATCCACTATTAACGGTGGCAACTGCTATTCCTCGATTATTTTTTAAATTCTTTCTGTAGACCCCTAGATCTATATGAAAAAAAATAGTAAGTGGATGTTGGAGGTTATTTTGCATTAACGGTGACCTCTCTAAATCCACTATTAACGGTGGCAACTGCTATTCCTTGATTATTTTTTTATTCTTTCTGTAGACTCCTAGATCTATAGGGAAAAAAAATTAATAAGTGGATGTTGGAGTGTGCTGGTTTGAAAGNACATAGTCCGGAGGGTGGGGACAAGGGAAACACTGCCCCACCTGGTTTCAACAGCTCATGAAGATGGTGATAGAATACATATCTTGGGCATGCCTTACATTGTAACCTAGGACATGGAGGTTGTTTTGCATTAACGGTGACCTCTCTAAATCCGCTATTAACGGTGGCAACTGCTATTCCTTGATGATTCTTTTCATTATTCCTGAAGGAAAAACTGTAATCGGCGGATGTCAGAGCTTGCTTTGGGGGGCTCTGCCCTGCTCCCCGCTGAGCCCATCCCGGCCCCATGGGCCCAGGCGGCGGGCGGGCGAGGCCGGGGTGTCTGAGGTGTCCCCGTGTCGCGCAGGTGCCTGCGGAGCGCGCTGAGGCTCCGCGTCCCGGCTCCCCGGGCCCCCGCTGCCCTCGCCCCCGCTCCCGGGTGGATCGCCCCGAGCCGCAAAGCTGCTGTCCACGTGGACTGGTGCCGAAATCTCCCGCCCGGCCGCCGCCAGAGCCTCGCCAGCCAAGCCCAGAGACATGGCCACCAACGGCACCAAAGTGGCGGACGGACAGATCTCCACCGAGGTCGACGNGGGGTTTAGGGACTTTTTGGAGGGTTTTGTTGGGAGTTTTGGGGGTTTTGTTGTTTTGGTTCGGATTTGTGNCACCGAGGTCGACGCCTCCATCACCAACGACAAGCCCAAAACCTTGGTAGTAAAAGTGCAGAAGAAGAAGACGGACCTTCCAGACCGAGACACTTGGAAAGGGAAATTTGACTTTCTTATGTCCTGTGTAGGTTATGCCATTGGCTTAGGGAATGTCTGGAGATTTCCGTACCTGTGCGGCAAGAACGGTGGAGGTACGTTGGCTGTGTCGGTGTGTTCGGATCAAATTACCAAATTACCATCAAATTACCAGCAAATCGAAACCTGGTGTTAATAGATTCTTTCATACTTATAGTTGGTTTTGGTTGGGGATTTTTTTGTTGTTGTTGTTTTGGGATTGTTTTTTTGTTGTTTTTTGGGGGGTTTAGTTGGTTGCTGTGGTGTTTTGGGGGGTTTTGGGTGGGTTTTTTGTTTGTATGTTTGTTTTTTATTTGGATAGGGTTTGGGGGGGTTTTTGGAGTTTTTTGTTTTGTGTCTTTTGGGTTGTATTGTTTTGGTTTGGGGGTTTGGGTTTTCTTGTTTGTTTGTTTGCTGTGGGGTCTTTGGGGGTTTCTTTTAGTTTCTGGGGTTTTTTGATTTTGTGCATTTTGTTGTTGGGGTTTTTTGGGGTTTTTTCTGTTGTTTATTTGTTTGCTGTGGGGTCTTTGGGGGTTTCTTTTAGTTTCTGGGGTTTTTTGATTTTGTGCATTTTGTTGTTGGGGTTTTTTGGGGTTTTTTTTGGTTGGAGTTTTATTGTTTTCCACTTTTCCAGGAGGTTCAGAGCCATTTTGGAGTGTGGAGCTCTACTTTGAGCTCTGCCCTGAAGTTTATTCTAACTCCCAGCTGCCAGCTGTGCTTAAAAGACCATAAAGTATCAAAGCAGAACTAGAGCACATTGCCCTCCACCCAGCCCTGCAGATCCCTCTCTTTTGGGCTGAGTTTTGAGAGGATTTCATGGAGTTTTTAGCTGACTCTGAGCTCCCCATAAAAGGCTGGAAGGCAGCCAGGGCTGGTTAAAGCCTTTGTGCTCTCCGTGAGAGGTGAAGTCAACAAAACCCAAAGGCTTTTGGATTTCAGCTTTTTACTTCAACAGAAAACACTTAAACAATGGGGAGTTATGTTTTTCCCTTTTTTTTCACCTCTTGAGGTGCTGATTCAGAAGTGTACATGTGATTTCCACTAATATTTTTGAAAAGTTACATCTGAGAGGACAAAAACCCCTGAGGGTTTCTTTCCATATACAACAGGGATGGAAACTGGAAATTCAGTCGTGTTTTTCCCCACTATAACTGACTTTTTTTTAAATTTCTTTTTAGGTGCATTCCTGATTCCCTATTTCCTTACTTTAATTTTTGCTGGAGTGCCACTGTTCCTTTTGGAATGCTCTCTTGGTCAGTATACATCTATAGGAGGCCTTGGAGTGTGGAAGCTTGCTCCAATGTTCAAAGGTACAGAATGGATTCCAATTATTTCTCATTTGTTTCCGAATTGCAGAACTTTCACCAAGTGCCAGGGCAAGAGCATGTCTGGGTGCCTTTCATTTCTATTTAAACCATGATTTTTCCAGAGAAAACACGGATTTTCTGAGGTGTAACTGATGATTCGGAAACACGCTGGGCTATATTTTTTGTTCTCCATTAAAAATAGCAAGATTTAAGCATTAGAATCACAACAAACTTACTTTTGAACTTCAAAAACTCTCGGGGTTTCTTGTAGAAATGCATAAAAAGTGTTAAAAATAGCATATCCAGCAGTAGTTGTCTGAGCAGGTTTGGAACTGCTCACAGCAATTTGCTAAACTTTGCTAAATTTTTCTGAGCCCACAGAGATTGGCATCACCTGGTTTTTTTTAACCAAAATTCAAAAGCCAGACACTTTTGGCAATTTCATGCTGAATTCCTGAAGACAAGCTCACTCCACACTTTGACTTTGAGTCGAAGATTTGATTGCCAGAACCCCGGGGTTTTAATCCCGATTCCGCACAGACCCGCAAACCTCTCAAATGATGCTTTTCACCCTTCTAATCCCAAACCCTCTGGTACTCCCGAGCTGAGTGCTGGCCCAGCAGAGCTGCACGTGGTGTTATAAATTGCCTCGCCCAGTAGGACTGACAATTAGCACAGGGGGAGCTGAACGTTTGTGGAGATTGGATTTTGCTCTGGGAGATTTCGCGTTGGGAAAGCGCAGAGAGACGAAATTGCTCCTCGCAGAGAAGTGTTCTTGCTTGAATTGCTGCTGTTGGTAGGGGCTGGTACAGCCCTGCTCTGCATTACCCTGAGTATTGCGAGCTCTTCCTCCTGCTCAGGATCGCGGCGCAGCTGTCCTGAATAGTTTAGAATGCTCCTGGAGAGCCCATGTGGAGCAGAAGACATCCTCATGGTGACATCTCTTTAGTCTGACGTGCCAGCAGCCCTGTGCTGAGCACCAGGCACTCCGATCCGTGTCCTGAGCGCCTTGGAACATGTTCTCACTGTGTGTGCATCTGCCACGGGGTCCTGGGGGGCTGCTGTTCCAGAGAATGAGCTGATTTAGCTCTTTTTTCCTGGGAGTAACACATGCCGAGGAACTCTCGGCAGCAGCAGCAGGTGGAACTGCACCACAGAGAGAGCTGAACGCTGGCAGGGGGCTCATGCGTGGCTGAGCCATCACCCAAATAATCCCCTTTGTGTAATGGCACTTCTGAAATTCTCACTTTACAGCATTGCCCAAGTGGGGCCTGTCCCACGTAATGTGTTTGCCCTGAACTGCAGCTCCTCAATTGAAAGTTTCCCTTGGTTTATCTCTCTTTGTTTTCCTTACAGGTGTGGGACTGGCTGCTGCTGTCCTGTCCTTTTGGCTAAATATTTATTACATTGTGATTATTTCGTGGGCCATATACTACCTGTATAATTCCTTCACCACTGTAAGTGTGTGTCGGAGGGGATGGGGAATTGTTTCTTGGATGTAAAGCCAAATGAAATGTGAATACATCACTAATCTGCCTCAGTGCAGATGTGTGAGGTTAACACAGCATGCACAGTAATCTGTAGGATAATCCAATCCTACTGGAAAAAAACTGTTTTGTAAAAACCCCTTTAATTTCTTTTTTTTTCTCCACAAGAAGTTTAGAGCAGAAAACTGTTCTTACAGGCCAGTAACTCCCCCAAGAAAAATTCTAGTGTACAACTAATTATTTTATTTCTTCAGCAGCAGCCACACAAACCTGAGTTCTTTGGGAAATAGTATCATTGCAATGTGGTTTAATGATGGAGGGGTTTATTAAAGAAACCCCCATGGAATGGAAGGTCTGTGATTTGATTAGCTCTGAACTTCCATTCATTGTTGTTATTTTTGCTTTGTTTTCTTTCCTGTTTGCTTTATTTTTAGCTGCCTTCTTTTCCCCCTCAAGGCTGATTCATCAGCTAAGCCTTGTCTGATTTGTGGGGTTTGGCCATCTGAGGAAGCATTCTTACATAAGTTGTATATAATTAATGCATCATTGTTCAATTGTCTCTTCTATAAATTTTGCTCATGCTTGCTTGTTCTTGGCTTTAAAGTATTTTGCCTTGACCAAATTTGCATTAATTACTGTCTGGGAGTGACACGACCATTTCTGCTTTGTTGTCCTTAGAATTGTTATTGATGTGAAAGGTCAGGCAGAGTCTGGAAGTGTTTCTTGTAGCCCACGTTAAATGAATATTGACTTCTCATTCCCTTGAAGCCTCTTATCTTTGTGTATAAAGCACGCAGTGCCCTCATACAACAGTTCTGTGAGAGCATTTTCCAGCAATTGCCATCAGAAGGGTCTGTAAATTTTATGTAAATGAGGCTCATCCTAATGGATGCCATGAGAAACAGGTTCTGCTCCTCAGAACTTCTGAAAGATGGGATGGGCACGTGCAGAACGCGCATGTAACAAATAGAAACTTTCCCTTTTTCCAATTATCCTCTGATCTGAGGGGAAAATGAAAAATCCCTGATCAATAACCATCACAACTTTATTATCTCTTGCGCAACAAGAGCTACCAGGGCCTCCAGGAGGTCCTTGCTGCTGTTCCAATACACTCTCATGGTGAGAGTACTGAATCCAGAGCCCTTGGGCTGCTGTGTTAAAGAGAAGAGGGAATATTTCCACGCCTGCCTTCCACAACTGATAGGATATTTAAATAACTTTCACCCCCGGGAGATCAATGTCTGCAGAGCTCCGGGTGCTTTCGCTCTGCACTCAGCTGTCAGTTCTAGCAAAGAAAGAGACACTTGAGGCAATTCTGGCTTTCAAAGGGTTTGACTTCAGGCTTTTGCTTCTCTTCCTTCACCAGACCCTTCCTTGGAAACACTGTGAGAACCCCTGGAACACCGACCGCTGCTTCTCCAACTACACCTTAGCCAACACCACCAACATGACGAGCGCCGTGGTGGAGTTCTGGGAGTAAGCTCAGCACTTCCCCCTCCCCTTGCCCTGCATGCCCAAGGATCGCCTTGCTGCCCCTCCTGTTTTACCTCCTGAATTCCTTGCCAAAAGCCCCGTTCTGTCGGCTCGTTCCAGGCGCAACATGCACCAAATGACCGACGGCTTGGAAAAGCCCGGGCAAATCCGATGGCCACTGGCGATCACCCTGGCCATTGCCTGGATTCTGGTGTATTTTTGTATCTGGAAGGGGGTAGGCTGGACTGGAAAGGTAAGATTAAAAAGTACTGTGAATACTTTTCAATTAAAAAAAAAAAAGCCCATTTTGCTCAAATATTCTGAAAATTCTTGAGGTAAGAGGCGCTGGGGGCAATTTGGCTGTCAGGGCTCTGTGAGGTGTTTAATTTGTGTTTTCTCGGATTGATCCAGCCCCATGCTTTAGAAAGAGCTGGCTCCTCTGTAGCTAGGTCAGACCACAGCCTCAGATGCTTCACTTCCCAGCCTCCTGGCTTGGCCAGGGATAAAATCAGCTCAAATTCTTCCTGCTTGTTCCTGGGGTGAATATTCCAGCTGGTTAGCGTAGCAATAGAATGAGGATGAAGTGGTTTGGTTTCAGCGAGAACTGTGCATTCATTGCACGGCTCTTGCTGGACCTGGGTGTGTAAGGAGGTGTTGGGAAGAGCTGCTCCCACCTTCCCTCACGTGAGTGAGGAACCTTTGAGGTCCTTTCACAGGATTTCACGCTGTGCTCCTTGGGGTCTGCCTGGCTGTAAGCTGAAATCGGGACTTATTAACCAATTAAAGGAAGTTATGTTGTTGAGAGAGCTTTCTGAATGAAAGGGCAGCAGCATCTGACCTTGGCTCCTGCCTTTCCCTGTCGGAAGAAACCCTAGGGAAGTGAAAAGCCACAGCAGTGGGGCTTGGTGTCAGCTGAAAGGCTGGGTTAGAGGAGCTCAGGTCTGGTGCAGAGGACTGGGATTTCCTCCCACTGAGGGAAAGGACTGTGAGCTTTTGGCAGGAGGTTGTAACTGTGACCCACATCGAGCTGCACGTTGAACAGGGCTAAGCTGAGCTCAGAGCAAATTATTTTCTTTTTCCTGTCTCCAAAGCACGAAGAGGGCAAAAAGAGGAGTGAGCCTGACTTCAGAAAGGGTTTTTATAGGACCTCTGAAAGGGCAAGAAAGTAGGAGCCTGTAATACACAGGAGGAGAGAGTGGGAGAAATAAACTGCCAGATGTTTTACGAGCAGGATCCTGGTGCCATGATCCTTGTGCTTTTGGGACTTCCCTGTGTTAAATACCAAAAGAAATGTGTGAAAATATCCTGGTCCGCTCTGTTCCCTTTGCAGAAAAATAGGCAACAGCCTCCTGCCTTTAGACCTGGAGTTCAGGGAATTTTGCTGTAGTCACTTCCCAAGATTTTCGTTGAAAAATGCCTCTATTTTAAGAGCCGTCCTCAATTGCTGCTAGACTATTTTCAGGGAGCAAATATTTTTGATCCTTCTTCCTTGCACACTTACACTGTCTTGTTTCTTCACATCAGGTGGTATATTTCTCTGCTACTTATCCCTATGTTATGCTGCTTATCTTGTTCTTCCGTGGTGTAACACTGCCTGGAGCAAAGGAAGGCATTTTATTCTATATAACTCCCAACTTCAGTAAGCTTTCAGACTCTGAGGTAAATATTCCGTCCTGGTAAACAAAAGTTTCACTCCTCACTGTTCCCCTTTCAGACATATGACCTGCTCCTCAAGTGCAGAAACAGATTTTTTAAAAAATTGTTTCCTGCAATCAGGTTTGGCTGGATGCTGCCACACAGATTTTCTTCTCCTACGGTTTGGGTCTTGGTTCACTGATTGCCCTTGGAAGTTACAACCCTTTCCACAACAATGTTTACAGGTAAGCAGATGACTGCACATATTGCAGCGGCACTTGCCTGTCTCAGCTGGAGCTGACTTCTGTCTCTCTGTACAGATAATTGAAATAAAGTTTAGTATTGGATATTACCTGTTCTGACTGGCTGGGGGTGAGATGTGTAACTGTGTTTACACCAGTGGGAGAGACTTCCCCAGCGTGAAGTGGAACCCAAACAGTGAAATCCTAAATTGTGAAATCCTAAATCATGAAATCTTTCCACAGGATTTAAAAAAAAAAAAAAAAAGGAAAAAACCCAACAAAACCCAAACAACAACAAAAACCCCAACAACCCCAAAAAAAAACCAAAAAAAAAAAGAAAAAGGGAAAAAAAGGGGGGATGAACATTTGCTTTCCCTGCTGCTTAAAGGTGCTTCCCTTTGTTTCAGGGACTCCATCATAGTGTGCTGCATAAACTCATGCACGAGCATGTTTGCTGGCTTTGTCATCTTCTCCATTGTGGGATTCATGGCCAATGTCACAAAGAGGCCAATTGCAGATGTTGCAGCATCAGGTACCCGGTATCTTTTCCTCTAAGCTGTGCATCAGTTCTTCTTTGCTTGTAGGTTGTTCCTGCGGCTGCTCAAAATCCCTCCTCAGCTCCCCATCCCCTCAGTCTCCCGATGGCAGAAGGAAAATTGTTGTCCCAACCCACTCCAGGCAGAGCAGGAGGAATGCTGGTCATTATGGGGTGGTTTTTAAGCTAATATTTTCCAATTCATTTGGGTTTTAATTCCTTTTCCCATTTCTTGAGGTTAAGCCCTTCGAGGCAGATCCACTTCTCACCTGTCCAGACCTACACCTATTTCATGTGACTCTGCATTGTGAAAAATATTTTATTTAGGGCAGGGAGCTGTCCATGGGAGGATCCTGTTATTCTTTGCAGTTCCTTGTCTGTCTTCCAGCTGAAAAAAAGCTGAAAGCAGCAGAGCAGATGGCTGCCCTAACCCAGCTGGTGCGCCAGATACTCACTTAGCAGTTCTGGCCACAGGGAGGGATCTCATAACTCCAAGCTTGGTTGGAACTCACTGGTGGACAAAATCTGGATGACTGTACTAGCAAACACAACCCACTGAAATATCTCCTTAGTTAGAAAAGGAGACAATTTAAGCCCTAAAAATAATCTTCAATAAATTACACATACAAAGAGATTAGGTGCAAAATGATGATGGCAGGCAGTGTTATTAAAAGCTGCTCTGGAAAGGCAGTGGTGTGTGAAATAAGCTTTTTGGATTTATGTCTTTGACACAGATAGATTTATATAAAGGCTACACCTGCAAACGCGACAAGATTTTTACATCACATTAAGTACATTTGATAAGAGACCTCTGAAAGACGCCCATGACCACTAATTGCAAAGAATATTTGAAAATTTGACCTTTTAATTAAGGCTGCTATTTCTCCTAGTAAGCTCAGTGGAGGGTGCCAGATTTTACCACCATGAGAGGTTATTTTGCCATCTTTTATATAGCCTTATAAAACAAATAATATTATTCAAAGGTGTAGCTGCATTTCTGTGGAATGCAAAGCAGAGTAAAATTAACATATTTATCTGAAGTCTATTTTGCTTTTAGCACTGCTATTTAGGATGCTTTCTGATCTGCTTTCCAACCATATCTGCTTTTGTTAGCAATTAATTGCTTCAAAATGCTCATCAGGCTTTGACAATCCAGGTGTTGATGCCACCCTTGCTCCACTGGTTTGGGAGCTGTGACCAAACACTTTTCACTGACAGACTTTTAATGGAAACTGAAAAATCAGAGACACTCCCTCCTGTGTTTACTAAATTTTCTAGTTTTCCTTCTGACCCTGATGTCCAGCTATGCCATGAGAACAAAAAAAAAACTCCTTTTAAGTAGGAATTTATATTCTCCTTCCAACACTCCGCCCCCCATCAGCAGTTAGCAAGAAGAAAAACAGTTTGGCTGTCCACAACTACAGAGTTTATTAAAACGTGCATTTTGAGAGAGTGAATGGAATGGAACAGCAAAGGGGAATACTGGAAATGCTGGAAAGTGTCTTCTCCGTTTCTGAGCTGTCTCTGTTTCTCTTCTGAACGGTGCAAAGCAGGAGATTGCAGCTGCCAAAAACTGCTCGAGGGGAGAGAGAGCTGAGCAGTGCCCGAAGATGTGGCCCTAGCCAAGGATAACACTCCTGCCTTGGCTGTGCCCAGGGGTCTCTCAGGAGCAGCCTCTGAACTGCATTCAGTATTCTGGTTGGTTGGCCTGGGGGGGTTCTGGGGGTTTTTTTTGGGGTTCCTTTTTGTTTTTGTCTGGTTCGTTTTCAAAGCCAGGTCCTTGCAGTGCCCCCGTGGCCAGCGAACGCGGAACCGCTGAAAC
The DNA here is from genome assembly GCA_013397315.1 of Donacobius atricapilla. Classification (NCBI taxonomy): domain Eukaryota; kingdom Metazoa; phylum Chordata; class Aves; order Passeriformes; family Mimidae; genus Donacobius; species Donacobius atricapilla. Next base: position 99,491 of record WBMY01005400.1, on the reverse strand, counting down.
CCCTGCGCAGGTGCTGCGTCCAGAGCCGCCCAAATAACGCTCAGCAGGAGCAGAGAGTCCCGGCCCCAGCCCTCCCCGCTGATGTTTTGTCTCCCGGTTCTCCCCCCAGGCCCTGGACTGGCATTTCTGGCTTACCCAGAGGCAGTGACGCAGTTGCCCATCTCCCCTTTGTGGGCAATACTCTTCTTCTCCATGCTCCTCATGCTTGGCATCGACAGTCAGGTAAGGCTGGGCTGAAAGCAAATAAAAATACAGATTTTTCTGCCATTGAGGGGGACAAGGTCGGGCTCTCCCCGTGCTCTCCGCTGCCAGCTGGAAGTGGGGCAGGATGGTCCCTGGAATAATCAGATAAAGAAGAGGAGGCACTGAGGAAAGACTGAGTAAAAAACTGACGCCAAAACCCTTCTGCTCTTTTGGAGGCACATGAAAAATGGTCAGAAAATTTATTCCGCAGGCAAAAAGGAGCTTACCTTTGAAATATTCCCTGTAAAATCACAATAACAAAAGCGCTGTGTAGGAGACACCAGGATATGTTTCACAAGATTGAGAGGCCACAGGTATTTCTGAGAGGCAGCTCCAGAACTCACCACTGGAGCAAAAAGACACAGCACACAGTCCATTTTAATACCTGGAGTTAATTCCGTGGGCAGTGGGATGGTTACTGGGGATATTCTGTGTTTTGATGTGTTCTGAAATCAATTCCCAAGGGAAAGGATCACGAATTTTTTGCTCCAGGCCTTACCTAAGCTCTGGGTGGTATCTGACAACTGGAAATGAATGAGGAGGGTTTTGCAAATCCAAGATATTCTCTGTCTAGATTAAACTATTAAATAATTAAGGCACGGAATCATTAGAAATGTTGATTGTGACACAAATAAAAAAGCACACAGCACAAGAGAAAAACCCTTTAAGAACAACTATGCCCAACAAAACCTTCTGTTAATCAGCGCTAATTTTAACACAGAGAACAACCCCACTGGCAGCACTCAGGAGCGCACCCTGTCTTATTTTGCAAGGAACACTTGGAGGATTTGGTCAGGGAAGGCCCTCTGGGCTGCTGAACTGTTGGATATTTTTTATGAGACCAGTCCTAGGCAGATGTGTTAATTTACTTGCAGTCAGCTGCAGTTGGCAGAGCAGCACCTCCCAGTTCCTAGCACACCCCACAGGACGTGAAGGAATATGGGATTTACTGCCTTAGCACTGTACCAGCCTTTCAGGAGAGAAAATCCATTGTCTTCTATAAATCCAAGCTGGCTTCAGCCTGTGAACACAAAAATACCAAGAGGGCATTTTATCCTGGGAGATGAAAGAAAGCTGAAAATTTACACTTTCTATTTCTTTGTTTTTCAGTGAGCTTCAGGCTTGACATTAAAACCCATTGCTCAGTCTGGGGGGAAACTGCTGTGAAATTAATTGGGTCAAAAATATTCTTGAAAGCACTTGTCTCTAGGCAACTAACAGCTGAGGAAGGTGGTCTAATATTATTAAAAAGAATATATATCTACAGGCTGTCATGCTTTCTGCATTTTCTGTCTGTCACTGAAACATTTCAGACACTAATTTACAGGAGCTGTAACCATTGGTTGAATTCTACTTGCTCTGCTGAAAATTAATAAAACTTTACTTATCTCCTGGTTTGCACTATTTCAGCCACCATAGTGATAACATTTATCTGTATATATACACACAGAAGGATCCTGGAGTGTGGCCACGATTTCCATTTGGAGGACACGGCCTCAACAAAAATGTTTTCTGGGGAGACAAAGAATATTTCATCTATTACATATGAAAATCATATGAGAATCTTTAATCTTCTGCACGAAGCACCAGTCTGGTTAGACTTCCTCTGTGTGTTGGCTTTCTTCTATATGAGTAAATCACATTAAAACAAAATTATTTTGTAAGACTGAGGAATCAAAGCTCTCAACTGTAGGTTTATCATCTTTATTAAAAAAAAAGAGCAGTTCCTGTTCACAGAGCGAAAGCAACAGTTCATAGTTTAGAATTCTGAGTGTTCCTTGAGCTGGAAATCTTTTTGCACAGATCTCTTTAGACAGAAACAAGGATATTCAGGAGCAGAGCTTCCACTGCCGTCAAGTGAATTTTCACTTCTCGTTGGATGACTGCAGCCTTAGGCCAGCGAAGGGTCCAATTACAAACTGCTCCCCAAAACTCCATCCTGCCATGGCAGGGCTCTGGATTGCTGTGGGTTTTTTATCTTCTTTTCTTGTCTTAGAGCCGGGATTAAATGCCCAAGAGATGCAGTGCTTGTGTTCAGACTCAGATGTTTATTAATTCTTGCTATAGTAGTCTCACAAGCTGTAAGTTCTAGCTAACAAGGTGAAAAATGGCTCTAACTCTTTCCAAGGTCTTTTAAGCATAAATTATCCAATTACAAGATGACACCATCATGGTAGGACAATAAAATAGACTGACTCCATGTAGCTGTCAGAAGAGAAAGAAGCTTTATTTACAATCCCAGCAGTTTCTTTTAGAACACGCTGTGTAAAAAGGTCTGTTATTGCTCCATGGCACTGACACTGCTCTCCATTGGGTCAGGAATAGGAAACAACCCCTGGGACAGTTGATCTGGCAAAGGGAACACTGTTTGCTGAGCCTGTGCTGAGAAACGCAGAGAGATGTTTTGAAAAGAGAAACTGTTGGCAGCTTTCCCTTGGGAAAGGAGCCGGCAATGGTCAGCGAGCTGAAATTCAGGCTCAGAAATATCAAGCCCACATGACACCTGTGTTATTTTTACTTTTAGCCCAATAACCAGACACCCATGGTCCTCAATGCGTTTTTTTCTACCCAATTACAATGCACCACCAAAACCCATGAAGAAGGTGAAATAGGAACTTAGCCTACACCCTAAATCCTCCATCTTGCTTTATATATCTATTACTCTATTCTAAACCCTTAAACTCCAAGTTTTGCACCCTGTGCTATCACACACTTCTATTCAAACCCCACACCCACAACCCCAGCGCTGTCACTCAATTTTGGGAGCTTCTCCACGGCCTCAGGTCAGGGCAGTGTTTGCTTGGGGGTCAGTGCCTGCCAGCACAGAAATCTGAAATTCTCAGTGCCCAGGGCTCCAACAGGTCGTGTTTTGTGTGCCCTTTCCCTTGCAGTTCTGCACCGTGGAAGGGTTCATCACAGCCCTGGTGGATGAGTTCCCCAAGCTGCTGCGCAACCGCCGCGAGCTCTTCATCGCCGTGGTGTGCATCGTGTCCTACGTCATAGGGCTGTCCAACATCACTCAGGTACTGCTGGGCTGGGGGATCTGGGTCTGCATCACCATCAGCATCCTCCCTTCCCCAGCCCAGCCAGGAATCACTGCCAGCCACTGAACTGCCAGGGATTGACACTATCCAGGGGTTTTGGCGGTTTAAGTGTAGAACGCCCCGTGGTCCCTGTGATGCCTTAGGATGTTAGCTTTGATTTTTTTAATATATATTTTTTATTTATTTATATTAGGGTTATTTTCTTTATATTAGGATTTTAGCTTTTATATGTTTAGCTTTTGCATTTTTTCATGTATTTGTAATCCTGCAGTTCTTTAGTGTGTAACTCCAAACTCCACACGCAGCGGGAGCTGCTGCTTCCCCATTTTGGGCAGACACAGCAATTCCTCTCCAGCCTGGCAATCAAGGACCCCTCACTGCCTCAGGCCCCCAGAGGTGCAAACAAAAGGGAGTTGGGGCAGCAAACTTGGGGGGAATGACTTCATTTCCTGAAGCTGTGATTGGAAGATGAACCCCAATCTGCAAACGGCCCAAACTGATCCAAGTGTGCAAACCCGTGAGCTGTGGTCCATTTTTGGGTGCAGCCCCTGGGGGGCTTTGTCTGCCCAAAATGCACCTGAAGGCCCTTCAATAAATAGAACAGCTTTTTATCCCCTTAATTCTGTCTGGCCTCTGTTTTTGGGTAGCCCCAAAAAGGCATCGCCTGGGTGTTCCCTGCAGGGTTCAGGGGACAGCTAAATGCACATCCCAACACTTATAGTCCAAAAAGTGGCAGCTGGAGATGTTGACATTGCAAATTATTTGAGGGAAATGATTAATGATTCAATTACAATCAAATTTTCAAACAAAGAGCAAAAAGTGAAATTAAACTTTTCAGTTTTAACAACAGCAATCTCAGTTTTGTCGGGATTGACCTCAAGCCTTAAAAGAATTTAACCTGTTTAATTTACACTAATAGGCCCCTAACCTATCCACCACCGTTAGTTTCTATCTTACATCTTGAAGCTGGAGGTCTTGCTCTGTTTTTCACACTTCCTTTTCTGTTTCAGGGTGGAATCTATGTGTTTAAGCTTTTCGACTACTACTCTGCCAGTGGAATGAGTCTCTTGTTCCTTGTATTCTTTGAGTGCATCTCGATATCCTGGTGCTATGGTAAAACAGCCTGTTTGTATTTTTCCCCTAAGCTTTGCACACCCCCAGGATAATTCATCCTCTGATCCGTGCTTGAACGTGCACGTGCTGGGGGTGGAACTGAAAGTGGCCTTGGTTTCTGTGGATTTAATTCCAAGTTGGCTTGTGGAAGGCTGGTGCTGCCTTTTAAACACCCTACCTGGAGGCCTGAGAGCCATAAAGTGTTTCAGGAGTATTAAAAAGGTGATATTTCATCTCTTTTTCCTGTCCCATTCCCTTGGAAAGCCTGGATCTTCAGAGGTGTTGGGTACATGTTGCCTCAGGGCTCTTGGGATTTGTAATATTTCATTTTCCCAGAAATTCTCTCACTCCAGGCTCCGTGGTCAGTTAGGGAATAACCACCTTGAAACATCCAGAAGCCCGGAGTGGCAGTCTCAAAGGATTAATGGCTCTGTGGGATATTGTCACAGAGTATTTTTGACCTCAGGGCTGTGTCAGCTCCTCTGAGGGGCTGCTCCCGTCATCACTGAGGCACTCCAGCTGCTCCAGAGCTGGAGAACTGGAGAATTCCTGCTGGATTTTAGTGGGCCTGAGAGGATGGAACAGCATTTGACAAGGGAGAGGCGCTGCTGGTGAACCCAGCACATGGAAAAATACCCCAAAATTATCACAGAATATTCTGAGCTGGAAGGGACCCAACAAGGGGTTTGAGTGGTCCATACAGGGCTTGAACCACACCTTGGAATTATCAGCTCCAGGCTCTGCCCATGAACAAACCAAAGCCATAAATAAATATGTGACAAACACAGTTTTGGGAAGCTGATGGAGAGCAGCAGAAGCAGGAGGGCCTCCCTGATTTCAGATCTGCTTCTGCCCAAGCCTGGTGTGCGCTGGAATGAAGCTGGCTAATGCTGCGGTGGGCTGGGGGTTTTTATAATTGTAAAATGAGCCCTAGATTTCTCATTCTAATAGGACCTAGACGTGAAATCAGTCAAGGGCGTTTCTTGCATTTGACCTTGCCATGTACAATTTCCTCATTTTGCATGGGAATAAGTTTGCTAGGTCTCTATTTAATTAATTAATTATGATGTGGAAGAGTGAGAACAGGTGATTTTTGGTGCTTTTGAGCTTGCACTTTTTTCCCCATCCAGACAGAGGAAAAGTTATCTTGAGATCTTTGCAGAGCTTCCAAATATAATCATAATTTATGGCAATGTCTCTCAGAACCACTGAGCTTCCAGTCAACTCCATTACCTGATTTGTTTCTGTGCTCTTTCTGTTTCTCTATCCAGGTGTTAATAGATTTTATGACAACATCCAAGAGATGGTGGGATACAGACCCTGCATCTGGTGGAAACTCTGCTGGTCCTTTTTCACTCCTATCATTGTGGCAGTAAGGAGCAAACTTTTATTCTCTGGTTGAAAGGATGTAAATGAGGCGGCCTGGGTGCTGTCATTTCCACCCCCCAAAAGTTCATGTTAGTTCTGCCCTTGCTCCTTTTTTAAGGATTTGAGCAATCCCATTGAAGGCAATAAGCAAAAAGCAGTGCCACTAGAGGAAGCTTGTGCCCCAAAAAGAGAAGCCAAGATTTCTATTCGACCTCTGGAAATGCTCAAGAGGTTGATTGGCAGAGTTAGAAAACTATAAGGAACAAATTTTGACCTTTTTTTTTTTCTTTGTATTCTAAAATAGAATTTAGCCATCTAAAATCTGAATTTTCCACATACACAAGAGTACCAACATTCTGCAAACCGAATTCCTCCACAGGCACTTCTAGTGACAGAGCAGGGTTCTAAACTTGTGTTCTTCCCTCCTGGGATTCTGTGGCATGTATTAATAATTTTATACTACATTGCTGTGGGTTTTCTGACAAACTCTGCAAGGAAACTGTACTGGAAACCAAAGGACAGCCTTTTCCTGATTCTAAACTTTACCCAGTTAATCCCATTCAGTACCTTGTGAAGTAACAAAGAAATGTAAATTTACTGCACATACACTGAACCCAGCTGCAATGTAAAAAACTAATCAAGCGGCCACTATTACACATGAGCCAGCATTTAACCAGAGAAAAGCAAATGAGGAGCACTAAAGACACCAAGAGATGTGTTCACATTGAGGGTTCCTCGAGTCACCCCTTTCCAGATCAAGGCAGATTTCATTTTTGTAAAAACAAGTGTTCAGGAAGGCATCTGAAATACATTTTATTTTAGTGGCACAGGGGGAAGATGCCCAATATTGTAAAACAGGCCAGAATTGTCAAGTCCTCAGCAGAATGTGCTGCCTAGCCCAGCTCAGGGCAGGGATAAAAATCTGCCTCTGCATCCTCCTCTGGGAATCTGTCCCTCACAGGGCCTCAGCCTGGGATCCGAAGCAGCCTCCCTCTCTCCTAGTTCGCTTTAGCAGGTTTTCCTGGCTGGTTCAGACATTTGAGACAGGCCAGGACAGGAGCTTTTCCTGGGAATAGCCTATGGAATACCATGTCTGCAGGGCATCACTGGAGAGCATCCCAAAAGCAAGGCGCGGGTGCTGCTGCTCAACGGCACCACGGGCACGGCCACAGATGTTCCCAGGATCCCTCTTTCCCCCGGCAGCCCCCTTCCCTCTGGCTCTGTGCAGGTCATCCAAGGACTCTGCTGGCACCAGCAGCACACCTGGACTATCTGAGGTGCAGGTTTATATGTGAAAAACACAGCGTTAACGTGAAACACTCCTTTTGGTAAGAGGCGCCTTGGGAAGCTCCAGGAAAACCCTGAAAGCCAGAGCACTCCGGGAATCTCACCCCAAACCCCTCCCTTTCTGCTTCCGCAGGGAGTGTTCATCTTCAGTGCTGTGCAGATGACCCCGCTGACCATGGGGAGTTACGTGTTCCCAAAATGGGGCCAGGGGGTCGGCTGGTTCATGGCCCTGTCCTCTATGGTGCTGATACCCGGCTACATGGCGTACATGTTCCTAACCCTGAAAGGCTCCCTAAAACAGGTAAGTCTGCCTGTCCCCGCCCCCCTGGGACCTGTGCAAGCAATGATTGCTGGGCATTTCTTTTCCGTCACCTGTTTCCCCCTCAGTTATTTTGCTTTGAGCTAAAACCCCGCAAAAGCGCCGGCCAAAAGACAAGAGAGTGTCTGAGCCATCTGTTGCTGAACGCAATTCCCCAATTCCCCACGTTCCACGGGGTCCTTATCTCTGCTCTGGCAGCTGCAGACACTTGGCATTCCTCACACCTAGAAAACGCAGGAGCAGTTTGCAGAATATGGAAATTTGTCCTGATTAATGCGAGACACGCGGCCGTGGATCAGGGCAGGGGATGCTCAGGGGAGCTGGAATCAGAATCGGGGACTAATCCACACAACTCTGGGTTTGCATGAGTCTGCTCAGTGACCCTGTTCTGCATCTCCCTGATGGCTCCCAAGGCTGGAGCTCCTGCATTTCACCTGCTTTGGGTCACACCTGCCCTGCTCTGCTGCACCTGGGAGGGAGGACGGGAAACATCTTGGGAGCACTTCCCTTTAGCTTTTATTTTTGGGATTTCTGTGAGCAGTCACTTCGTGAAGAACATTAGGGGGTTTTTCTCATTGCTCTCAGCCTCTCCCTGGTTGCTCATCCCATTTTTTAAAAAGAGGTAACACTTCTCATGGAGGAGATTCAGGGTTTTTTTTTCAGTCAGGTTTTATTTCAGTCAGGTTTTATTTCAGTGGGTTCTGAGGTCCTCAGAGATGTGCTGCCAAAGGAGGGGGAAATATTGACCACGTTAGTGCCCCACACACAGTTCAGGAACCACCTACAGTCATCACACGTCAGTATTTTAATCTGGATGGATTCCCAGTTTTGCCTCTCCAGCTCCTCCTGTACATCAGAGCCAGTTCTCCAGCCCAAGTACCGAAACACTCTGTGATTGAGGGAACAAATGACTGTCAAAAGGAATTTGTCAGGACTTCTGGAATATTCTAAGATCAGCTGACAGAGCCATCTTTGCAAAGGGCTGGGTGATCTTAAGCAGAATTGACTAGTGATGCCTCATGAAATGCTCTTATCTTGATCCAAATATTTGTCTTCAGCAAATTTTGAAGGACTCAGTGAGGCTTCAAAGAAGTCTGCAAAAAAATCTGGGTTTTGATTTTTTTTTTTTTTTTTGTTTCCCCCCTGCCTGTTCTTAGCTCCTACATTTTGAACAGATTCCCCTCGGTCTTATGGAAACTTTTAGGTGCAAAAGCAGAGCTGTTGCCCAAAAATGCAGCTGCTGTTTGGGCAGGGTTGTGTGAGACCACGGCAAAAGTTCCTCCTCTCAGCCTTGTTGTGGACTAAGGTCTCATTTTTGAAAGCACTGACGAATGATTATGAAGTGACAGGAGGAGCCAAGCTGGGATTTCTTTTGAGATATAAACGTGAGCTGGGCAGAGAAGCTGAAGGAACAGAGGACAAAGGGACGAGGAAAGACGGAACAGGAATAAAACACTAAAGCGCAAGTGTGTTCCGCCTGTTCTGCCCTTGGAGGAGCTCTCAGCTCACCTGGGGAGATGCCCATCACCCTGGTGAGGTGCCCAGCCCTGCTGCCCGCTGCCCACTGCAGCCCCTGTGCTGCCCCACAGCACAGCCTCTCCTCATTCCTTTTCCCCAGAAAAGCTCCTTGGTGGCGCCCAGCACCTGCCACGGGGTTTTTCAGCTCCTCCTGTCACGTTCAGGACAGAGCTGGAATTCTGATTAGTGGAAGTGGCCTACTGCTGGGAAGACAGGCAGTTGTAAAGAATGATCTGTAAATACTTAAAAAAAAAAAAGGAAAGTGAGGTTAGAAAGAGTTTTTTTTGGCTGCCTCACATTTATTGTTGTCCTTTGAACAGCGCATCCAGGTGATGATTCAGCCAAGTGAAGACATCACCCACCCTGAGAACGGGCCAGACCAGGCCCAACAGAGCAACTCTGCCAACAAAGAAGCCTACATCTAAACCCCTCTCTCGTCCAAGTACCGCTCCTCCTCCAGAAAAAACAAAAAATAAGGTTGAATATGACCACAAATTCACGTCTGAGAATATAATTACCTACATCTAGTGGCAAAAAAAAAAAAATACATATTAAAAAAAGAAAGGAAAAAAAAAAAGAAAAAAAGCAACAAGGTCATCTCCACTCCGAGGGAATCGCCGTGGGTTCAATCCAGCCGTCGCGAGCTCAGATGTTTGACAGTGTTTTTGTGTTCTCCGGCAATCCACAGACTGTTAATGTTTTTATCCTTTCACAATGGTAGTTGCATACCTTGGAATTTGTAAATTGATGTGCCAAGACCTTTTTAATCTACCTTTTAGCACGACTATTTGAAGTTTTGTGCTGCTGATTTTTAGTAGTTGATCACTATTTCTTACCACTGAATCCCAAGACTGTTATTTCTGACTTTGCGGGAGTAAAATTGAGTTTGGGGTTGTTTTGTACAAAAAGAACGGATTATTTTGTAAACAAGTGATTTCCAGTGCAAAAGTCTGCCCTTAAAATTTGTTCCAGCTGAGGTTATTTGAGGGGGGAGAGACTCTTCCTTCAATTGGCAGCAGGCACAGCCTTTATAAACATTCCTAGTGCAAAACTTGAGTTGCTCGTGGCAGAGCAGCCCAGGCCAAACACACTGGCTGTGCTCAGCCTTTCAGGGTGACTTTCCAACAAGGTCACAAATTCCTTTAAAAATACACGTCTTGCTTCTTATAAAAAGAAGACATCTCTGTGAATCAATGGTTAGAGGCATGAGTTTTAATTTTTTTAGCAAAGTGATAGCCAAGAGCTCTTAAAGATTCCCAGGAGTAAAATACGAAGTATTTGCCATTCAAGCTCAGATTCCCTGAGCTTTTATCATGCTGTTACCGCTCCACTATTATTGCATTGCCACCAAAACAGAAACCAAAACAACGGCTCAAAGCTCGAAGCTTCTCCTTGTAAGTTCCAATTTCGGGCTCGACTGAACCCGCTGGAGAACTTCACCAGTCCCCCATCCCAAACTCGGCACGGTCAGCACTTCGAGGGCAGCGGATTCCCGTTTCCAGGGGCTGGGTGGTGCTGAGGGCACGGGGGAGAGCTCTTTGATCCCGATGCAATCCCGCTCTGGGCTCTGTCCTGCGTTTGCCACACGGCCACAGAGCCCGGCCAGCCCCTGGAATTTTTCCCTGCGTGGGGAACGCAGCGAGTGCCCCGGTTGGCATTTCTCGTTTGGCAGCTATAAGACAGGCACAGAGGCTCTTTTTTTTTTTTCTTTTTTTTTTTTTTCTTTTCTTTTTGGGAGGGTGATGTTTGATTGTAAATGACTGTGACAGAACTGTGCAATGAAAACATGCTTTTCAGCAAAAACTTTTTTTGTGCACCGTACAATGTTAGATAGCACAATTTATGTAGAACTACAACGTGGAAAAAGAAAAAAATCTTGTTACCTGTGAATGTTGGGTTTTTTGTTGTTCTCGTCTGAAGGTGACAAACATGTTCTTGCAATAAGGTATTATTCTCAGAATGTCAAGCACATTATGTAGAAATAATATATATATATAATACACATGTATTTCAAACTACATCCTAAACTCTCAGAGTATGTTGGGTAGGTTCTAAACTGTTTCATACCTAAGTCAAATGTAAAATACTACGAGATCTAAGCTCCATCCTAAACGGCCATAGCTGAGATGCAAACGTCCTGTAAGTCTTTGGGATTTAGAGGAACCCCTATATCCTACGCAGACATCACACATGATACGTCATACTTGTGAATTTCATTAGACTAAGGATAAAAACTCCAACTTTCTCTTTATTGTTTAATGTAACCAAGTCCCATGTTGTTCTAAGAAAAATGCAGTATTTAATGTTTGATTGTAAACAATTATGACAGATGTTTGACAGACCTGCTCTTTAGCAAAAAGCTGTACAAACGTTATCACATAGCACAAGCTAGTGTTGTAGAACTACTGTGTGTAAACTGTGAATAGCTGTATCTTTTTTGTAGTACTTGCCCTGAGAAAGAAAGATTATTGTATGATCATATATGCTTTTTGCAATAAGGAAATATCCAACACCAAGCAAATCTATCTCTATATAAAAATATATATGTAATATATACATATTCAAAAATATATACAGAGCCTGTTTAAAAGAGTACAGTATTATTTAGTAAATTGCAACCTGTTCTATGGACCAAATGTAAAATATTTATAAATTAAGATGCATTTTAAATGTCTATAAACGGTGTCATAATTAAAGCACGATTGTTATGTAAGTTTCCAAGAGTTTAGAGGAAAAAGAATAAAGGTTATATTATACATTAAATTCAGAATTTTGCAGTCTTTCATTGGACAAACACAATCTGTGCTATTTTCAAGTTCCAAATGTGTCATTTCTATAAAAATATCCTTTAAATACCAAAACGCTGTATCCCACTTGTGATGTGTATAATTAATCCATGCTATTCCTACGATGTAATTAGTATGTGCATACATTATACAGGGAGCTTAAGGGGTGACAGTTAATAGCCCTTCCTGGCATCCTGCTGCTTTAATTCTCCTGCGGGAAGACGGCAGAGCGAGCTCTGGGAGAAGGGGAAAAAAAAAAAAATGGATTTTGGAAGATTTTGGACGGTTCCTCGGGTGCGCTTTGCTGCTGCTTTGGGGTGTAAGCTGCAGTCACCTCCCTGATTCTGGAGCATCCCAACGCTGGATACTCCACAGGCTGATGACCCGTGGCTCCAGAAGCTCCGTGCTCCTGTCTCAGCTGCCCTGGCAGGGTGGGAAGACGCAGAGGAGACGCTGAGGAGAAGTCGCGGCCCAGCTGCAACGCCGCTCCTGGGCTCGGGATTTAATTATCTGCCTGCAAAATTGGAGCAGGACTTCACGCTGGGGAAGAGCCTGAGCAATTTAGAGGACCTGATTAGAATGGAAAATGCTCCTGAGAGAGGCGTCTGGAATCACAGACTTCAACTGCCAAGTGCTGACCTTCGGGAGAGGCGCGTGGCGAGGGCACGGCGGGGAAGTGAGGGCCCAGTTTGTTCTGGAAAAAGGGGATTTCTGGGAATACAGAGGGAAATGAGAGGGGAATGGGCAAGGAGGAGGCTGGGGGCTGTCACTGCTGGCTGGGAGGGCGAGGGGGACAGCAGGGGCTGAGGAGCAGGAAGCTACTCGGAGGATATTGCGTTAGTGCTGTGATATTTCCACGTTCTCCTGGAGGAATTTGCTCTTGCCGTGCTGCAGAAATCCCAACAGCAATTCAACAAGAAAAATGCAAATAAGGTCACTTCTCCCCTACAGGACTGCAGGATGCCCCGGGAGAAATCCATGTCCTTGCTCGTCTATTAATTCAGCTACATGTGCTTTTATTCTAAAATAACACTGTGTTGCTTTTGGGGGTTTTTTTGTTTGTTTTAAGCCTGATTATTTCTGTTTTGTTCTGCTCAGGCCACAGTAGCATTACAATTAACTATTAGAGCTGCTCGGGCCCCACTGCTGGCTGACTCTGCCGGGCTGGAACCCCAAGGCAGGGTGATCCCACGGCACAGGGCAGCAGCTCCTGCTGCCAACCTCGCGCCGTGGGCACAGCCCAGCAGGCAGCAGCATAAAGGGGCTGCACTAAAGCTTTTGGACATGCACCTCTTGATCCCTTTCCCTCCGGGATGGATTTGCTCCACTCCCAGGAAGAGGAGCCCGTGAGATGTTGCACGGCAGGGACAGACACCTCTGGACAGACACAGCAATGCCCAATCCTCCCTCCCAGCACCCTGAAGGGATCAGCTCCGAGCTGCAGCAGCTGCCAGCCCCTCTTGGACTCTGCCAAAGCACCACAATTACCCGCTCTCATTGCTCAGGAAGGAAGGCACCAGCCTTGACATCCTCAAGGCTCTTTTTACTCCCTCCTCACTCTTCTTTCCCAGCGTCTTGCCCCGCCCGGGGTGTTTAAAATAAACCCAGTAAAAATGAAGTGGGAGGAAGGGATTTGCCCATATACCATTTTTTGTCTGCAATCTAAATGACTTCCTCTCTTCTTCCCGTGAAGTTAAAAAAAAATAAATAAAATAATAAAGCACAAATGGGGTAAAGTGAAACAAAATGTTCATCCCTCCACACAGCTTCAGGTATTCTTAAGAGGCTGATCCAAGTATTGCCACTTCTCATTCCTGCCTTTACAGTCCGAGGCCAGACAATAATTACATCACTCTTTCCTGCTGACAATTGATGGAGAATGGGCAAATTTCCTCTGTTTTCACAGAAACCCTGGCAACCTTTAGAGTTGTATTGCTGTGGTTTGTTCTTCCTTCTGACCACACACTACATCGGCACTTACATTCAGGATTTGTCATTATTTTTAAAATGTATGGATTGGTGGGAGAGAATTTTTAGCCTACTTACAAGAGCCTGGAGAGACAGGACACAGGGAATGACACTGACAGGGTTAGGTGGGATATTGGGAAGGAATTCCAGCCCTGGCACAGCTGTGGCTGCCCCTGGATCCCTGGAAGTGTCCAAGGCCAGGTTGGGGCTTGGAGCACCCTGGGATAGTGGAAGGTGTCCCTGCCCATCTTTAAGCTCTCTTCTGACCTAAACCATCCAGTGATTCCACAATTCCATGATTTTGCAACCTCACATCTGATCACTTTTCCCCCCAGGTTCGCGAACGGTCTCACATTGAACTCAGTGGCAAACCCGGAGTGATTATTTTGGAATCTCAAGCAGGCTGAAGTAATCCTGTGAGTTATTTGTGAGTCATAAGAACATGCTGGTGCTAAATGTGTCCAGCAGTGCCTAAGAGAAGGACAGGATGGATCAGGCACTGTCACCAGGACAAAAATTAATGTGGTTTGCCAGCAGTGGTGCTTTAGTCGGGCTGCAAGAGCTGCCTGCTGTGCCTTTGGGGATCGGCAGCTGCGAGGTGGCTACAAACACAGTAACTGAGGGTAGAAAATAGCCCAAATGCACATGTTCAATTGGAGTCTGGAGTTTCCTCTGCACTTTACCAAACCGGAACCCCACGCAGTGCTGGAAGGGGAATAAAACTGAATGGAGCCAGTCTCTGCCTCATTCCCTTACATCATGCAGTTCCTGTTCCTTATAATTATTCTAAAGCAACCTGGGAACGTTTAAAAATGTTTAACATAAAGAAAGAAGCCTTGGAGGCTCACTTTAGCCTGGGAAAGGTTTCCCAGGCCCCACTGGCACTATCATTTACTGGCCACACGTGCAGACACAGGGCTGCCGTTGCATCCCAGGGCTCCCAGTGGATGGAAAGTCACTAAAAGTTAACTCCAGCTCCTCCAGGGCAGTGATCCTGGCAAAACCCTAAGCAGACCCCACAAACAGCAGTTCCCTCAGCCCTGGCCATACCTGAGGAGCTGCTGTTTCAGGCCTGATTCCCAAAAATCAGCTGCAGCTCCTGCTGCCGGGGCTCAACCCCTGGGAAGGTCCCACAGGGCTCCTCCAAAGCTCCACGGGCAAAAATTCTGTCCCAGCACACGAGCAGGAAGGCACTGAACATCACCGGGGGGGTATAAAGCTGTTTGGTCCTGCAGGAATGGCACCAGCCTCCCTGGGATGACTGAGGAGTGCTTTGATGGAGATCCCCCGTGAGCAAAACAATAAATCTCTCTCTGAGTATGAGCCAGAGCGTCAGGTTGTGTTAGGGAATTATTTCTAGGTCATTTCAGTTCACTGCGCTGCACTGCAAACACTTCACTGAATGAATGACCAAAATAATTAATCAAAACACTGGGGAGAAACACCGACTCACACTGCAGGCAACGAACTTTGCCCAAAAGTGACAGAGCTCAGCGCTTTTTAACCTGCTCTTTCCCAGCTGTCACACAGCAGCAGCACATGACCTTTCCTGCTGACTTCCCCCAGATCCAGCCTCCCTCTGAGGGGCTGAGGGTGACCTTTCCCAGCCCGCTTCCTCCTGGTTTGGGCGCCCTGTGTCGTGACAGAACTTGCCCGTCGGGATCTGCTTCGAACCTGCACGATTAGGCTGGGATGTGCAATAAAAGCCATTCTGCCGCCCTCCTCCCGTGGTGCCGAGGGGAAATGAGTTCCAGTCCTCCTCCCACTGCAGGCACTGGGCTCCCACAGCTGCTCCCAGCCACCCATCAGGTCCTCCAGCACAGCTGGGATGAGAAAATCGGGAAGCTTTTCTTCAAGCTGGGAAGGAGCCAGAGAAGGGATATTTGTTCTTGCCCAACTCAATCTTCACTCTTCTAACTTTTTGCGGGGAAATTCCTCCTGATGTCCAACCTGAGGCCATTCCCTCTCCTCCTGGAGCCCCCCTGGCTGCTCCCTCCAGTTGTGCAGAGCCAGAAATTCCCTCTGAGCCTCCTTTTCTCCAGCCCGAGCCCCTTCCCAGCTCCCTCAGCCCCTCACAGAACTTGCTCTCATCACTTGCTCTCTTTGCACACTATTTTATGGGGCTGTTGTTGGGGTTTTGAGGAGGAAAAAAATACGTAGATTTGAATGTCTGCAATTAAAATGCCAGCTTATAAGCAAGTGGCACAATACAACAAGTCTGGAGAACATCAAGGAACCAACCCACTGCCTTTTGCTGGTGGAGAAGGGGAATTTGCTGGGCTCCATCACCCAAAGACTTCAAGTGTCAGCATGAAACATTTTGTGTCACTTTTAAGCTTCTCACTTCCACAGAAAGCTCACCCAAATATGCTCAGAAAAGATTTTTTCTTTGTTCTTTACATGCTCTGGGTTACTTATCATCCAGTATTTAATGATCTGTTTGGGGTTTGGCTCATCTTTTTCCTCTGTAAGCCGCACTCCTCTCCAGGGGTTTCTGGCACTCTTGTTTTGCACTTACACATTCTGCTTTGATTTTTCTTTATCTCGTGAACCTCGAGTCTCCAAGATTATGAAACTGGGACTCGTGGATGAGGGGTTATTTTTATTTACTGCTGGCTTTTTAGGAAACATTTCATTCCAAATTCTCCAAGATAAGTCACTGCTGTAGGAGTAGCCTCATTAACAGCTTTCATTAGCACAAAAATGCAAATAAGAGAACACCGCTGTCCAAGTGTTGGAAATTCACATTTTTCCCAAGGAGCACTCCCTGCTCCAACCTTTTCATTGTCTCTTTTTTTTTAGCATTTTACCACTCCCGCAAAGGCCACTTTTACCTCTCCACCCCTGCGCAGATTCCCCTGGGCAAAGTGGGGGGTCAGAAACGTCCCGTTCCCATTCCCGTTCCCGTTCCCCCTGGGTGATCCCAGCGGCCAGGCTCCATCCCAGGGCACGTGTGCCAGCATCTCCTGGGGCCCGGAGTCAGCCCAGGGAGGCAGGGAGCAGCCCAGAGCCCATGGTACATTAACCAGGAAAGTTTGGGAGTGTAAAACTCACTGGGCTGTCAGAACGATGTTCCCGCGGCCGCTCTGCGCAGCCCGGCTTTTTGTCAGGGCAAGTACAAATGCCACAACTGCCTAAGCCTTCAAACCGGCCAGGGACATCCTTTTAGGGACCGACGGGAGCCAGGGGAGGCAAAAGAGGAGGCAAATTCATCTCCCTTGAAGTCCCTGGTGAGTCCATCCGCTGAGGGCCGGGCGGCCGGCAGGCCGTGGCTCCTCTCCTGCGTCCCAGGGACGGGCAGCCTCAGCTGGGGCACAGTGGGCAACATTGCCCAGTTAAACTCCCCTCCCTCACACCTCCTGGCCACGCACTGCCCTCCCAGCGCCCTGGGAACGTCCTGGTGGGTTTTAAAGGGTGGCAGATTGCAGGTTGTGTGATTACATCAGAGCTCGGTTGGTTGCATTTTGACTTCGCCACCACATGTGAGGTCGTCGTCTCTACCTGCTCAAGGGCTTATTTCTTTGACTTATTTCCTTATTTCCTTGATTTATTTCCTTATTTCCTTGATTTATTTCCTTATTTCCTTATTTCCTTGACTTATTTCCTTCTTTTCCCCGGAGCAGCCCAGGGGTCTTGGCTAAGCCCGGCTCTCCTTCCTTCAGCACTGCACAAACTCAAAGCCACGAGCAGGACCTGGTGTTTTACCTCGGCTTTCGAGGCAGGGTGAAAAGTCCCTTCCCCAGGCTCCGTCTGTCTGTGAATAACAAATCCAAATTCTGCACTCCCGTGGCAGGAGGACATCCCAGGCTGGGTGAGGACAGGTTCAGGTGACATTCCCACCAACTGCATCCTAATGGACAAGGAAAGAGAAGCCTCAACGCAGAAGGTGCTCAGCGTATTTTAAAAATTGAACCCCACCGGGTCCAGCTTCAAGTTCTGTTTATCACAGGGATCTTCTCCAGAACTTTGAATCTTGTTGTTTCATACAAGAAGTCATCTCACAAATACATCCCTCCAGGAAATTTTGTTAAATCCACAGGATTTATGCCACCTGTATGTGGCAAACTCTCAGTATTACTGCACACCTCCCACATTCAAGGGAATGTCCTTCCCAGAGACATCACTGGTGGCTGTGATGACTCAAATCAGCTCCTTTTTTCCTTCCATCACTCTGAAAAGATCATCCGGTTTCTCTGCAAAAGCAGCTGTTTACCCACTCGAACTGCCCAGGAGACTTCAAAAAGGCACTGATGCCTTAGGATTTGAGCTTTTCTATTTCTCATTTATTTGTACTCCTGCAGTTCTTTAGTGTGGAACTCCAAACTCCACACGCAGCGTGAGCTGCTGCTTCCCCATTTTGGGCAGACACAGCAATTCCTCTCCAGCCTGGCAATCAAGGACCCCTCCCTGCCTCAGGCCCCCAGAGATGCAAACAAAAGGGAGTTGGGGCAGCAAACTTGGGCTGAATGACTTCATTTCCTGAAGCTGTGATTGGAAGATGAACCCCAATCTGCAAACGGCCCAAACTGATCCAAGTGTGCAAACCCGTGAGCTGTGGTCCATTTTAGGGTGCAGCCCCTGGGGGGCTTTGTCTGCCCAAAATGCACCTGAAGGCCCTTCAATAAATAGAACAGATTTTTATCCCCTTAATTCTGTCTGGCCTCTGCTTTTAGGTAGCCCCAGAAAAGGCATCAGTACCAACACCTGGTCCCTAAATTCAGTAATGAACTGTGACTCTGCAGCCTGATTATTTAACACACAAATGCAAAACAAAACTGCTTTAGGAACTGCTGGGCTGGTTTTTAACCTGGAGGCACCTGCTGGACTTAAGGGGCTGCAATGAGCTGATTTAAGACTAATAGACTTTTCTTAATGACACGCAAATGAGACAGATCTTTGAGGTTCTATTTCCTGAGGCTCGCCAGACCCACGTTTTCCCACAGAAGGCAAAGCAGCAATGCCAAAAGCTCGGGGAGAAGCGTGGCTGTGTTTATGGGGTGAGGTTCTCAACACCTCTCCCACCATGGGTGGAAAAGTTTGGGTCTGGCCTTTGAAAACAAGAACAAAGGGGTGACCTGTTTTCCTGCTCCCAGGGCTGAGCACACCCCCTAGGCAGCTCGATGGAAATTGTAATTATTCCAGAGCTAAGAATGGCAGCATTTATGATTAAAAATGAAAGCCAGTTTGATGCAGAAGAATGGGTATTAGATCACTTTGTACTTCTCACTAATTATTACATCATGAATGGCTGGTTTTATTTTTTAAAGGAGTCAAAACTACAAAGATTTCCTTATGCAAATATTTTCTAACACTTTAGAAATTAATTAGAACAAAAATATTTTGAATAAATTATTGCAGATGACATACTTTTTAAAATATTTATTCATGGCTAAAAGGAACCTTTACTTTCTTTTCCCTTGAAGAATCACAGATAAACATGCTTTTGATACATGTGTCCTCATTTCAAAGTTAAAAATTACTTCCATAAAATCAAATTGTTCAAGTATTTATTAGGATGGGCTGCCCTGGGAGGTGGTGGAGTTACTATCCCTGGAAATGTAAAAAAATTAAGTATATGTGGCACTTTGCACAATGGTGGTTTTGGTCTGAAGGTTCTTGGAGGTCTTTTTTAACCTTAATGATTTTTAGGTTTTCCTCTCTGCTTAGTAATGAGGAGAATTATGAAATTGTTAATTTAAAAAGTATATTTTTGATCCCAAGAACTTTCTAACAGAGCGCCACGTCCTTCTGGGACACAAAACACCTCACAGGAAAAATGCAGCTGCAGAGTGCAGAGAGGGAGGCAGGGTTGAATTTAGGAGCTTGTAAAAAAAAAAAAAAAAAAAGAAAATTTCTTGAAATCCAGAAAATTTCCCCTGTGCTAAACAGGGAGCTGGAATTCCAGTGGGTCTCCATCCAGAAATCCCTCCTGTCAGGGTAAGGGCGCTTTCTGTGCCAAATGCAGAGGATCTGCTGTGTGGGCAGGTGATGACAGCAAAATCCAAACACAGGGGAGCACCAGCTCTTCCAAAGGCTCTTGAGAAGCAGGAAATCAGGGGATGTTAGAAATATATATTATAAAGCTGGCTTTTAACAAATATTAAAATGAATGCTATAGGTATAATGTTGGAATAAGTTTGCTGTATGAATATAGTTTTTATTTCTGCTGTTAACAAAACCTGGAAATAGTAGTGTGATAGATATATATATCTTAGGCCATAGAATAATATTTAAGTGGAGACTACGTGATGTTAAAGTGCTTTTATTCGTGTAATTAACTCAGAGAATGGTGAAAGTAATTAGGTGATTCCTCACATTTGTGGATTATCCTATCTGGATGACGGTAACAGTGACAGAAACCAGAACCCCAAAAGAAGAATTTATTTACTCTCCATTATCAAGGAGTGCAAAAACAACAGGATGGAACCACGAGGAGAAATAAAATGTATTGATTTAATCTACAGGATTGCATGAACACAAGTCAAAGGTTAAAATCAAGCAAAAGAAGATCTAAACTCAAAGGAATGTTTGAATAATGCATAATGGTCTATCAATATGCAACAGACTGATGCAATAAAAAAAATAAAAAGCATTGAAAAGGTGTTTACAAGATAGTAANAAAAACCCCTTGTTTAAAAGGAAATTGGGAAAACACACTGGAAGTTCTTCTGTGTAAAACACAATCATCTTCACCAGCAGGAAGAGGCCTTAGGAACTGGATTTTTTTGGCATTTTCTGCGTTAGTAACAAGCCATCAGTTTCATGCAGGGTTTGCAGAACCTCAGGGCTGCTCAGCCTGAACTTCTCNGAGTGCAAAAACAACAGGATGGAACCACGAGGAGAAATAAAATGTATTGATTTAATCTACAGGATTGCATGAACACAAGTCAAAGGTTAAAATCAAGCAAAAGAAGATCTAAACTCAAAGGAATGTTTGAATAATGCATAATGGTCTATCAATATGCAACAGACTGATGCAATAAAAAAAATAAAAAGCATTGAAAAGGTGTTTACAAGATAGTAAGGGTGCTCTTGGTTGAATGCCAAGCCCCTGGTAATTTTTTTGTTTTGCTTTGGTTTTTTTAACCCTTTGCTTTATTTCTATCTCCTATTGTCTTTTTACTGAACTTTTAAAACTGAACCTCGTTTTTCACAGGGGAGGAGCAGGGGAATCTGCCCCAGGATCCTCCTGGCTGGTGACAACTCTGAGCAAATGTTCCTCATTCCTACAAACACCCTTTTCCCTGAGACCAGGCGATATGGTTTGGGGTTCTTTGGGTCGATCTGTGAATTATTAAAGATTGCCTGGGATGTTTTCTTGGCCCATCTTCCCACGTGGAGACTCCTCTTCCCTTGTGCAGACTTTTCACAGGGTTTGCCTCGAACTATTTCAGTTTGGGCATCTTCAGGAGTTTGGAATTCCTCGTTAGAAAACCTACACTGCTGGGTGGATGCTGTCCAAGTGGTAACGATGCCTTGGAGGGCGGAGCAGAGACTGGACAGAGCTGGAGAATAAAGCCGGGATTTATTGAAAGGCCTTTAGGGTACACCTTGGGCAGGACAGGAGCCTGGCCAGGGCTACACCCAAGGTGGACACAAAATGGGCACAAAATGGACCCAAAATGGTCAAAAAACGGTCACGAGGTCTCACACTTTGATAAGTTTTGGTCCATTTGCACATTGGGGTTTAATTGTCCAATTCCAGCTGCAGGCTGTGAGGTCCCATCCTTCTTGTTCCTCTCTCCAGCCCAGCCTTGGTTGTGCTTTTGGGCTGAAAGTTGTCCTTGGTGTGCAGCAGGAGCAGGATTTGTTTTGTGTCCCTGCTGTGTGCAGAGCTGAGTGACGCTGAGTGTGAGCTCAGAGCTGCACCCTGGGCAGCGCAGAGCCTGAAATACAGCAAAGATAAAACTTAAGGCATCATTTCCCCCCCTAAAAACATCTGCACCGAAGAGGAGTGTGTGCAGGTAAACTCTGTGTGTCCAAAAACCCCTTGTTTAAAAGGAAATTGGGAAAACACACTGGAAGTTCTTCTGTGTAAAACACAATCATCTTCACCAGCAGGAAGAGGCCTTAGGAACTGGATTTTTTTGGCATTTTCTGCGTTAGTAACAAGCCATCAGTTTCATGCAGGGTTTGCAGAACCTCAGGGCTGCTCAGCCTGAACTTCTCCTGACCTGCCCACAGCTTTGTTTTACTTGGTTTAGCTGTGACAGCAATTCCTCTAAGAGACCAGTTATCCACGGATAATCTGGTTTATTTTTGTTATCTTGGTGTGCTACAAACATAGTTTTGTAGTCACAGCAGTAATTCTATGTGAAAAGGGCTTTTTAACGACTCTAATACAAAGATAAAACGCAGAGAAACACGGGCCTGGTGCAGCAGTGAGAACTGGAGCCACAGGAGGAGGAATACACACGTGGGATGGTTAAATCTGGGGCAAAAGAGACCTCCAAGGCAATAAACAGCTCATCAATATTGAGAAATGCAGGCCTAGAGAGGGATAAAACAAAAAAAAAAGTTATTTAAAATATGTGAAAGGCACCACGTCTAGTAAATTCAGATGAACTGTGGAGCTGCAGTTCAGGGAAGAGGGAAAATAAGAATGTAAAAGCATGTTAGCAAACATGAAAAATGACCACAAATTAATCCTAGAGTGAAGTAGAAGAAATCACCACCTCCATCTAGGCTGCTAACGACCCCTGAATGAGATCCTTGGGGTTTCAATTGCACCAACAGCACACTCGGGGCTGGATATTCAAGGCATGGATCCCATCTACCCATAAACAGGATTTCCAGCAGAGCAGCCCCATCGCTGCCCTCCCATCACTGTGCACCCTCAGACCAAGGCCAGCACTCCGGAGGTGCTGAATTCCCTGGAGAATTCTGTTTTAGGACTCCCTCCCACCAGAGCATGGTCACCCCAGCACGTCACTGCCTGAAGGGGACGGGGAAAAATCCCTTTCCTCAAAATGCAGAGGGAAAAGAACCAGCATATTCCTTCCTAATGAAAAATGAAGGGTGCCTGGAACTTCTTTCAAAACATATCATGGCTCTAAACAGGATCAAAGTTCAGAATTAATTGAGGGGGTAGGAATTTAGGAAAATAGGGATTTTTTTTTCACATATTCTGCAGAAGCTGAGTGAATCCATTTCCCACAAAGTGTGTTCAACTGGCCCCTGCAGCAGCACAATTGACTTCATTAGTCTGTCTCAGAGGCTTCTTGTTTTGCCTACCAATTAAGATAATCACCCTGTCATATGAGCTTTGCAGCTGGGACAAATTGGAGGTCTTGGGAAGCAGCTGGAGATGAAAACCAAACCCCACAAAAGCTTCCTTGGAGTGTGTGCCTCCACCAGTTCTGTCCTGGAGTTGAAAACGAGTCCAAAAGAGGAACAATTTCCATTTTCTCCTGATTTCTCCTTGCTACAGGCAAGTTGCACTCCTCCCAAGTTCTTCAGGGGAGCAGAGAGTTGTGTTTTGAGCATCAGATATTTTCTGGGATATTCAGATATTTTCTGGGATATTCAGATATTTTCTCTGTCAGTCCTGCATCAGCTCCCCCAGCCCTTCCTGCCTTACTGAGAGCAGGAGTTGAGAACCTGCTGAGGCAGGTCCTGGAATCAGCCCCAGCAGCACCTCTGGACTTTGGGATTTGGGAGATTTAAAGGCATTTCCCCACAAGATTTTTGGGCAGCTTTTCTCAGATGAACAAGATGAAAGTCACAATCTGTGTGGAGAGCAGAGAGGGAAACAGAAAACACCATTTCCTCTCACAGAAAACACCATTTTTTCTTTAAACCTGTTCAGCAGTATTTCTGTAGTGACAATGCCTTCACTACCCCCCTGAAGCTGCTGATGTGATAAATTCCATTCCTTTCCCTCTATCTGTAATAAACCTTGGGCTTGAAATTCACATTCATACACAGGAAGGCACGGATTGCTTCGAAATGTTCATAAGCTCTGTGAAAATCTGGAAAAATTTAAACCCCTAATAAAACACAAACCAAGCAAGGCAAGTCTAAGATTCTTCTGGTTCACTTGTGCTATTCCCTGTAACTTGCAGTAATTTCCCATGGAAAATCTCAGTTTCTGGTGACCTGATGCAAGGGCACAGGAAGGAAACAACCTTTCTTCAGACTTTGTCCAAATTCCACCAAATTCACAAAATACTTCCCAATGTTTGGAAATATTTGCCCATGCCAAACTGCATTTCCATTTCAGCCAGTGGAAGCCAGACTGTGGAATAAAATTCATGGAAAATAACTTCATCTGCAGCTCAGGTCCCAGGGCCCGTTTGAAAGGATTCTTCCCTTTCCCCACATCAGACAGGCTGTGTTTGTTTATCCAGGGCAGTAAAAGTGGGGGGAAAAAAATTCATTTTCTGCTCAGGTTGCTGCTGTGCAAAGCCCCAGCACCAGAATTCTGCCTCACTGTCATCTGTGGGCTTGCTCGGGATGAGGCAACTCCACAGAGTTCAACACAAACTCAGGTTTCCTCATCACCAGAATTTGTCTGGATGACGAAAGGAAAATAATTTGGTTGTTTCGTAAAAGCTCAGCAGAACTGAGACCACGGAGACAAACATTAAATAGCACAACCTTTTAAACTGAAGGGAAATTTCCTGAGGTGTTCCCAGAAAGCTCCAGGAGAAGATGGATGCTGCCCATCTAACTGTGAGGGACGATAAATTCCAGGGCGCTGGGATCAGGCAGCCACACGTGGAACTTATAAAACCTTCTGATCTTCAGCTTGTGCTCATGTCCTTGATTTTAAACCAAATTGTTCCATTTTTCTTGGCAACCCTTTTGTTTTAGGTAGAAACTTTAGTATGGCAACGTGAAATGTATTTAAAATAAACAAATGGCAGATTTAATTAATCCAAGAGAGGTTTATGAACAGAGCAGATCACACTTTTTAGCTCTTATTATTTGATCAGCCAACTTAATCTCAAAGAACAACACTTGCAGCTTCTTACTGCACCTCCTTTCATCTTTCTCTTTTTATTATTTTTAATCACAAGCCTTTTGTGTTTTATAACCTCTTCTGCTAAGTAAATCATAAATACTTTGAAGAGTAATTTCAGATATTTCCTTACAATCTTTTCTCCCTCTGTTCCCATTTTGCTGCTGATTTCCTCCTTCACGTCTCGGCAAAATCCAAAACCCAGCGACAGAAATGTTTTGTTGTCATGAAAGAATATTTTTTCAGAAAGCCTTTCAGAGGAAAATCTAAGTGTTCTTCACCTTCCAAGCCTTCTGGCATGGAGCTGCCATCACAGACACGAGGTTCTTCACTCAGACGAGCCTCCAAGCAATCCAGCAGCGTCGCCAGCGAAGATTAAGGACACGCCAAGGTCAAAAAAAGGAAAGAAAACCCAAATAAAATAGTACCAGCAAGGCTTTCTCTGTTAAAGTGTTTAACTGCAGACAAGCAATCCCAAAACCTGGAAAAAAAATAAGATATATCTTATATCCAGGATGCCCTCTGAGAAAAAAAAAAATTGGTGCTTAATTATTTAAACTGCGAAAGGCAGTTTAGATAAAGCAGAGCATGACATCACTCAGCTAAATCTTTTAATGATATCAACTTAACAACAACTGTATTTAACAGAGCACACTGGGGATTAAAGTGATTTACTGGAGTTATTTCTGAAAATACACTGCCTGAGTTTAAATCGAAATTGTTTATATGTAAATCTGGCGGAAAAAAAAAACACCTTACCAAGCGAGGTTTGCAACTTGAGACGTCAATGACATTGGCTGTCACGTCACAGCTTTTAGACGGCCCAGAGTTAATGGCTCTGTGCCCTTCTGCAGGGGCTGCTGCCTGCTCTCGTGCTGGGATAAGGGGATTGGAGCAGGAATCTCCGGGATGGCCAAGAGAAACACTCAGGTGAAGCCCTCCAGGAATGGCACGAACGGGTTCAACCAGCCCCAGCTCCATTTGATGCCTCAGGATTTTGGCTTTGACATTTTTCAGATCTTGTACTGCTCTAGCTGATAACTCTGAAGCTCCATGGCCTGTCAGCTGCTGTTCTCCCATTTTATTGAGACAAAACAATTCCTCTCCAGGCCTGGAACTCAAGGACACCTCACTGCCTCACACCCCAAAAAATATCAACAAAAGTGAACGGGGAGGAGCAAACTGGGGGTAAATGCCTTCATTAGCTGAAGCTGTAATTGGAGGATTAACCCCTGATATATAAATGGACCAAATTTATAATTGTCTGAAAAACTCATTGTCCTCTGGGAGGCTCTGACTGCCCAGGGTGTGCCTGTTGAAGGCCTTCAATAAATACCCTTTAATACCTTTAATAAACATTAAATGAATAAACATTATTAATAAATAGTAAATGCCTTTAATAAATAAGAGAATAAATACTTTATTCTCTTAACCTTGCCTAGCCTCTGTTCCAGGGAGCTACCCCAAGGCATCATATTCTGCACACAAATCCTTCCCAAAACTCCAGCCCTGCCTGAGCTCAGGGCCCCAGGGCAGGCAGTGAACCCGAAGTGCCAACACAAAGCCTGGGCAGTTCCTGTCCTTGTCCACCTCCCTCTCCTCTGCCCTCCCAGACGTCTGTTTGATCCCCTCTTAAACCCTTAAATTGTACCAAAATTCCAGGTTAGAACTCCACACCCTTGTGTTTTCCCCCCGGCAATTCCCAAAGTCCCATCAGCGAGAATTCCCTGGTTTCAAAAACCAGTCTGTGGGGAAAAGCTGTGTGAGGGAGGGGGGAAAAGTCTTGGCACTGGCTCCTGGTGAGATCTGCCCTGGTGCTCTTCCTGGAAAAAGGGAAGGCTTTGGAGTGGAAGGAGTTCCTCATCTCCTACCCTTCTCCTGTCCAGTCCTCCAGAGTGGGAAAGCAAAGGAGAGCTCAGGCTGCTTCAAAACAACCTAAATTTGAGTGCAGCAGAACATCACCCTAATGCCCCTTTCCCAGCAGTTGCTGGACGTTGTCTACGGTGTTGGAACTCCAGTTCCTTNCCTGCCATGGCAGGGGTGGGATGGGATGAGCTTCGAGGTCCCTTCCAACCCAAACCATCCCGGCATTCCACAAAAACAACGTGCAGCTCATCTGTGCAATTGCAGGACTATTCCAGNTAAAGAACCAATACATGCAGCTCCAGCAGCTGTCTTCTCAGGATGTGGAGTTTTGTACAAAATCATATTCTCTGAAAGGCTTTGGTGTGGATTTTGCCCTATTTTGGGGTGACTCACCCAAACACAGGCACTGGCCTCTCTGTTGAGAGCCCTTCCAAGCTTCTCTCAGAAGGCAGCACAGGTCTTTCCACATGCGAGGACAAATTCCAGCCCTGGAAGGACCTGGAGCTGTGGAGAGAGCCCAGAAGAGGCACCAGGATGATCCCAGGGATGGAGCAGCTCTGCTGGGAGGAAAGGCTGGCAGAGCTGGGGTTGTTCACCTGGAGAGGAGAAGCTTTGGGGTGACCTCAGGGTGGCCTTGCAGGGCCTGAAGGGGCTGCAGGAAAGATGGAGAGGGATGATTTACAAGTGACAGGACACAGGGAATGGCTTCAAACTGCCAGAGGGCAGGGCAGGATGGGATTTTGGGAAGGAATTGTTCCCTGTGAGGGTGGGCAGGCCCTGGCACAGGTACCCAGAGCAGCTGTGGCTACCCCTGGATCCCTGGCAGTGCCCAAGGCCGGGCTGGACAGGGCTTGGAGCAGCCTGGGATGGTGGGAGGTGTTCCTGCCATGGCAGGGGTGGGATGGGATGAGCTTCGAGGTCCCTTCCAACCCAAACCATCCCGGCATTCCACAAAAACAACGTGCAGCTCATCTGTGCAATTGCAGGACTATTCCAGACTCCCTGGGGAAAAAAAAAAAATGAATTATTCAGACATTTCCTAGCAGGCAAAGAAGAAGTGGGGCTGATGCCACTGGGGCAGTGTTTGATCTCAGCATTAGCTCATCCTGCTTCATGCCCAGCCAGAGCTGATGGTTAATCTGCTCAGTGCTCCCTCCCAAGCGCTGTCAGCAGCAAGTGTCCTGCACGCAAATAAATATTCTGGGCAGCCTCCTCTCCCACCTCCTGTTTCTGCCTCTTGCAGGAAAGCACCTGAATTCCAGCTCCTGCATTCCGGAAAGCCATGAATTTCAAAGAGCAGGGCTTCGTGGACTCACTGCCCGCAGAGCCTGCTGCTAAAAATCCATTTTATGGCTATTTCTGCAGAGTTTTGCAGGCAACCAGTGACGTTCTGCGCAATCAGAGGCCAACTTAAACCTACTCTTTCTGCTTACACTGGTAGAATAAAAGTTGAAATAAGGGGAATTTTATGCTTCGAGTGTGGTTTGGATGGTCTCAGCTGTGATTCTACAGTTAAAGCTGTGTGATAATAAAGAGCCTGGAACAGATACTTTCCCTGCTTTCCTCCTAAAATTCCCAAGGGGTGAGCCAGATTTTTGCTGTGCCCACAGAATCTGGCAGGATGACACACCGCCCCTCTTTTTGGTACTTGAGACAAACCAGAAGGGAGTGATGAAGATAATTCCATGAAATCCAGACCCCCAGCCCTGACTCTTAATATGGGATTTGTTAACCAGGTCCATGCCCTAATACCTGAGTCCACCATCCCACTTCTTGGTGGGAGGAATCTCCTTCCTTCGTTACCCCAATTCATTCCAGAGTTCAGCCCAAGCAACTGAACCTTTCTCCATTCCCAGCAGCCACAATTTCCTCAGTGCATTTCCTGCATTTTATCCACTCTGGGAGCCCTACATTTTTATGATTTCCAGATGCCCAACCTCCTTTATCACAACAGTTCATCAGCTGGGTGCATCCTGCTCGGAGAGAGAAGTTGCTTGTTTGGGGAAAGAAATGAGCTTCAGCAAAAGATTTCCCGCATCAGTCCTAGAAGGAGCAGCGAGGGCCACATCTATTCCCTCTCCCTTCTCTTCCCCTGCTGCTGTTTCCCTGCACGGGTTGCTCCCCTCCAGTTGCCAGGCAACATGCCTGTCTCACATGCTCTGCATCCCAAAAAGACAAGAAAAAAAAAAAAAAAAAAAAAGGGAAAAATAAAGATCCTGCGGGGGCAAAATTGTGCTGACAAGTCGGGAGCGTAAACTTTTTGCTGCGCTGCCTCCCCTCTCTCCCGTGCTCAGTGCCTTTCACAGCACATTAAATCATTAAATCTCACCTCTGCTCTCTCCAGAGCAGCGCAGACCTCGGGATACCGGAGCACACTCAGGATGGGCTGGGGGAAAAAAAAACCCCAGACAGGACAGAGCTCTCAATTCAGATCCCTTCCTGCTGCAAGCGCCGAAATCCCCTCTGAACAAAGGGCTCCCACAGGATGCTGCTGCTACAACAAATCCTGCACGTGCCACGCTAATCTAGGACAGGTTAGAGACACAGAGCTTTGTGTATTCTGCAGCAATGGCAAATCCATTTTCTTTACTTTTCTTATTATCAAAGGCTTTAAAATTTGACCATAAAGCAGAACTCCTCCAGGCTGCAATTTATTCCTAATGCAAGGTCGTAGTGCTGCCTGAACTCTCTCTCTCTCTCTCTCATTCCTGTTATCCACCCACGCAGAATATGAACATCTTAAAGAAATAATAAAAAAATACAATTCACTTAAGCTATTCAGCAAATTCCAAGTTAACCTCTTTATATGCTCCTCTATTCCTGTGTAATCCAATTATTCGAGGGGAATCTTACAGGACTACACTTGGGGAAAAAAAATAAGTTTATAACTTCATATGTAGAGATATGTTTGTGTAGAAAAAGACCAACTGCAATGCTCTGCTTTCCTTTAGCAATACTGAATTCCCAGCTTTTAGGCCCACACCTCACTCCCAACAACCCTCGGGACTTCCTGGAAACCACCACAGTGCCAAGCTTCCTTTAAGCGCCCCACAAAATGCAATATATTTCTGTGCTTCACACCAGTGCTGACCCCTTCAGCAGAACAGTTTTCCTTGTTCTCAGATCCCAGTTTGGAAACAGGTTGGAGCATGGGTCTGGCTCTGAGCCTCAGTTTACCATCAGTAAAACACACGGAGTCCTCTGCTTCCCTCCTTCATTCAAACTGTT
>WBMY01005400.1:44050-69436 GCA_013397315.1 Donacobius atricapilla | reverse complement strand
GGACTCAGATGTTTATTAATTCTTATCTCCATTGCAGTCTCACAAACCGTGAGTTCTACAGCACTTCAGGCTAACAAACTAAAAATGGCCCCATCTCTCTCTCTACACAGCATTTTAAGGATAAACTGTCCAATTAAGAAATGACGCCTCAATTATTTTCACTTTTAACCCAATAACCAACCACCCTGGCCCGCAATGAGGACTTTGCTACCCAATTACAAAACACCACCCAGACCCGTGGAGAAGAAGGTGAAAAGCAGGACTAAACCTCCATCTTGCTTTATATATATATTACTATATTCTAAACCCTTAAACTCTAAGTTTTGCACCCTGTGCTATCACACACTTCTATTCAAACCCCACACCCACAACCCCAGCGCTGTCACTCAATTTTGGGAGCTTCTCCACGGCCTCAGGTCAGTGCAGTGTTTTCTTGGGGGTCAGTGCCTGGCAGCACAGAAATCTGAAATTCCCAGTGCCCAGGGCTCCAACAGCCAGGAGTCTTCCCTGGATTTGCACTCCATGAGACCTTCAGCAATCCCTGAGCTTTTCTTGCTCCCTTCCTGACCAAACCCTGTGCGTCAGGACGGGTCCATCCCTTGTGACACGGTGGCATCGCCACATCAAACCAGGGTAAATATCACCTTGGATTGATTACTGATGTCTTCTCAGACTAAAAAGCAGGTATTCCTGCACCCCTACGGGAGGNTCCCCTCTCTCCCGTGCTCAGTGCCTTTCACAGC
Source organism: Donacobius atricapilla (assembly GCA_013397315.1). Taxonomy (NCBI): domain Eukaryota; kingdom Metazoa; phylum Chordata; class Aves; order Passeriformes; family Mimidae; genus Donacobius; species Donacobius atricapilla. Next base: position 68,693 of record WBMY01005400.1, on the reverse strand, counting down.
ACATTAAATCATTAAATCTCACCTCTGCTCTCTCCAGAGCAGCGCAGACCTCGGGATACCGGAGCACACTCAGGATGGGCTGGGGGAAAAAAAAACCCCAGACAGGACAGAGCTCTCAATTCAGATCCCTTCCTGCTGCAAGCGCCGAAATCCCCTCTGAACAAAGGGCTCCCACAGGATGCTGCTGCTACAACAAATCCTGCACGTGCCACGCTAATCTAGGACAGGTTAGAGACACAGAGCTTTGTGTATTCTGCAGCAATGGCAAATCCATTTTCTTTACTTTTCTTATTATCAAAGGCTTTAAAATTTGACCATAAAGCAGAACTCCTCCAGGCTGCAATTTATTCCTAATGCAAGGTCGTAGTGCTGCCTGAACTCTCTCTCTCTCTCTCTCATTCCTGTTATCCACCCACGCAGAATATGAACATCTTAAAGAAATAATAAAAAAATACAATTCACTTAAGCTATTCAGCAAATTCCAAGTTAACCTCTTTATATGCTCCTCTATTCCTGTGTAATCCAATTATTCGAGGGGAATCTTACAGGACTACACTTGGGGAAAAAAAATAAGTTTATAACTTCATATGTAGAGATATGTTTGTGTAGAAAAAGACCAACTGCAATGCTCTGCTTTCCTTTAGCAATACTGAATTCCCAGCTTTTAGGCCCACACCTCACTCCCAACAACCCTCGGGACTTCCTGGAAACCACCACAGTGCCAAGCTTCCTTTAAGAGCACCACAAAATGCAATATATTTCTGTGCTTCACACCAGTGCCGACCCCTTCAGCAGAACATTTTTCCTTGTTCTCAGATCCCAGTTTGGAAACAGGTTGGAGCATGGGTCTGGCTCTGAGCCTCAGTTTACCATCAGTAAAACACACGGAGTCCTCTGCTTCCCTCCTTCATTCAAACTGTTCAGCAGAGAGGATTATTTTGGTTGCTACAACAGCTCCATTTCCATCTGATAATATATATTTGCCACCCAAACTATCTGGTAAAAAGTCAAACTCGGCGGCAGGTTTCTGCCAAATTAAAAAACAGGATCCGAACAAGCAATTTCAGAATGAGGAAATATTTCATTTCAGAATGAAGCCGACTGAGCATCGCCAGAAACAAAGACCCAAAGACAAATTTATCTAATTCAAGCTGCAAATTTCTGAGGAAATGATGGGATTTTCATATCTTCTGGAATTTCAAGGTGAGGCAGTCATGGTTGAATGAAATATTGTGGTTTTTTTTGCTCTGAATTACTTCCTGAAAAACAGCAGGAACAGGCAGAGCAGCGGATGTGCCACTGCCCCCGAGGTTTCAGCCTGGGTCTCAGTGACACCGCAGGGTCAGACAAAATTTCTGAGGTGGATTCCAGAGCAAAACACTGCCCCACACTCTGAGCCCCTTCCTGGCATGGCCACAGCCCATTTCTATCCCCCTGACCCTTCCTACATCTCTCCAATCCTAAAGTGAGACCCCCCAAAGGTGATGAAGGGACGGGATGTCCCTGCAGTGGTCACCAGGTCAAGCTTCCTCCTCTATAAATGCATCAGCAGAGACCTGTGGGTTATTCTTGGGTTGAAGGTATCAGGGGTTCAACTCTCCCAACATCACTTTGCCTCACAGGGTCTTTTTCAGTCCAAAATTCCCCAGAACCAAGCCCCAAGCCCAGGGGTTGTTTCATCTACTTTTTGCCAGGGCCAGGGTTAAATGCANGAGGCAGATGGAGAAGGAATGTTAGTTAAGGTGCCTTTTTCCACAATTAACCTAGATTAACTGGAGCAAGAAGCGATCTGCCCTAGCCCCAGTCTCTCCTGCTGGCACTGTTACAAATTCGTACTAAACCCGGAACCAAAGAAAAGTTACGTCCTTTTAAAATGCTTTCTAGAAAGCCACATGGGGTGCAAAAAGGGATGTCCACCCAGGTTAGAGAAGAGACACTCACTGCCTATGTAGTGGCCCTGGGTAAACAACTCAAAAAATTGAAAAGCACGTAGCCAGAACTCAGAGTACAGAATTAGACAAGTCAGTGCATAACATGCAACCTAGAAATCAGGTATATGTTAAGTTTCTTACAGAAAAGACTAGAACCATGACAAGAAAAACCATCCCAGGTGCCTCTTACCACATTCCCCCCAATTAAGATTAAAGAACAAAGCGTGTGGATCCATCACACTTGAGTAAAGAAAGCTCCAGAGACCCCTGGAAAGTTACACCGGGTGATGAGCAACTGAAAATAAAAATTACTCAAACAAAATAAATACAGTACAGCTAGGAATGGTGAATAATCCAGCCTGTAGAAATTTAATTAAGAAAACTGCTTTGTTTTTAATTGGGAAGTACCTCTAGCCAGAACAATGTTGAATGGCCTTGGTCCCAAGCTCTTGTTTGGTACATTGGATCCATGGGGAGATATTCTGATATAAAAGATCTAAACCCATCAGCTGTGGGCCATGCACGAAAACAAAGCATATGAAAAGCAAGAATGGTGAAAGCGAGGCTTGGGGTCACTTCCAGGGACTGTAGGAAACTCTGGAAACATAAAACCCAGAACATTATGTTGTGCAGAGAACTCCCAGCCGTGGCTGGATCATTGCCTCAATTTCCGTAGAACAAACAAGGGGGGAAACAAGGCAGGGACAGATTTGGGTTTGCCCGCAGCCATAAAATGAATATATTTTGTTCTTGGCTGTGGATAGTGGGCCCAGCCTGCAGACCCAGAGAAACATTTAATTCTGTAGTGGTTATTCCCCTCCAACACAACCCTGCTGTGCCTCACCTGCTCGCTCAGTGAGAGGGGAACATCAGTCTCACTCGGGAGAGAGGAAACAGCATTCAGTTCGGAGAGGCTCGTGGTTAAAAGTGACGTTTGCAGGGAAAAAACATATTTTCACAGCCACGGAGGGGTGCAATGCATTGTGCAGCCTGGCTAGAATGCTCTTTAAAAGCATCCCAAGGGTTCAGTGATGAAGAAACGAGACCTTCAGAGCTAATTTAAGGCGATTAGAGGATTAGTGGCTTTAGGCTGAGAGAGCTGAGAAATCCACAAAAAGCAGATTTTTTGAAGGGGTGAAAGTGTTTTCTTAAAACTGCCACCCATATCGGCATAAAAAAAATATTCCTATCTGTCTGAACTAGGCTCTCAAATCAAATTTGAGAGAGCTGTTCCCCACGCAGGCCTCTCACCAGCTGGCAGGGGGATGTGCTGGTCGGTAGCACTCAAAATATTGGTTTGTTGTTAATATTTGTTTTCAGATATTAATGTAAAGTACAGCACTATAAGGGCTGTGAACTTTATTTTGGTCAGATGCAACATGATTTTTAGCTTTTCTTCTATGTTATTTGCGTCATGTTTGGATTTAATTTAATTTATATTTTTTTCTTATTAGAATTTTACAATTCTTTTTCTATTTAATATACATTTTATTAATTATTGTTGCTTGGGTACTTTATATTTTTAGGTGTTTTTTATTTTAGTAGAATGTGGGGTTAGGACAAGAGAAACAGTACATTAGATGGTTGGGTCAGTGTTAGGGTATTGACACTGTTTTTGCTCGTTATTGCACTTTTTTGGGTTTTCACAAAATGTATTTGACCTGAAAAATATCTAGATAACTAATTCCTGGCCTAAATATTGTCTATTTTCATTTACTGAGTTGTTCAGCTGGTCAGCTAAGAGCCCCTCTGTACAGATCTGGTTCTCTTGGTGGGATGCCGCTTTCCAAACTTGAACAACTTGAAATGCCCAGAAGTGGGTGAAACCAGAAGCTTTTTAGCACCGTTACTCATCCAAAATGTAACAAAACATAACTGATCATGAGCAGCAATTATGCCTCAATATGCAAATCAGAGAACTGTAGAACGGAAATCCAACCCAACCCTTTCATGCACAGAAATATCCACCAAGTTTTGTATTGTTAATTATTTCATTTGTCAATAAATACCATGAATGCCTCTTTTGACACTTTCCATGCTCTCCTGTCAGCTCCACACCAGTTTTTTCTCAGCTTATCCCCATTCATTGATCAGCTAATTTCAATTTCTCCCTCTGATTCTCTCAGATGAGGATTTTATGTGTACAACGGATTAAATAATAAAGCCAGCAAGTTGAGGGGTTTATATTTAGATAAATACGTATTTAATATTTCGACAGCAACTGGAAACCAAGAATTGGCTAACGCAAAGCAAAGGACTCACATGTCAATATCCATTAATTTGCAACTTAATTCATAGCTTTCTTTATTGTTAAATGTGCACTACACATTGTCAGGTTCAAGTAGTTGATGTATTTAGAGTTGAAAAAACAAATCTAAAGCCACAGTGGCACTATGGAAGCGAGGCAGGGTGCTGAGGAAAGCCATTCTCCACAGAGCTAAAATCCACAGGCAGCATTTTTTTTTTTTTTTCCTTTTGATGTCTAAATATGCCCCGGTTTGAACCCTTCAAGGCTGCCAGAGAAGGGCTCTGCAGCTTCCCACCAGCCCAAGGAGACGTGAAGAAAGTGGCATGTGCCACTTTGAGGGGACACTCCGGGACGGCAAGGGCTGGGCACTCGGCAAACAGGAGTGGCAGCTCCAGCGAAACGAGGCTTGGCAACCCTTCATCCCCTCTGACCCCTTCGTTCTGGCACCAGCACTCATCCAGCCACTGCAAGAGAAGGAAAACAAACCCAACCGCAAGCAAAAACTGCCTCTGCTGCTCGGCAAAGACGTTTATTGGGAAGGTGGCAGCTGCCCCAGCAGGTGAAAACGAGCTCTCGCTGCCACGGTGAAGCTCCGATTCCATTTGGCACAAAAATCGCTTGCAAATCAAGCAAATGTGACACAGCCACTCTCCCTCGTGTTTGGCCCCGTCCAGAAGCTACAGCCACAGCTGCTCTGGCGGCCACACACGGCTCCAGTGCAGCGGCAGTGAAAAATAAAGCGCATTCTCCACCTCCTCATCCACGTCCCTCTCCATGATCTCTTCCTCTGAAGCCTTATTTGAAGTTTTCTTGCATCCGGGCTCAGTCTCACCTGCTAGCAGCAATAATCCCAATCAGCACCTTCCCTACAAAAGCTGGGCTTGCTGCCTGATCCCCCAGTGCACACAAACTCTGCTTTTTCCAGTCCCCCGGGGTTCATTTTAAGCAGCGCTCATGGGCAGACAACTGCCATGACCGTGGGTACAGGGCATTGTGAAAGGCTGATGCCACCACCGAGCCCAGCTCGGGTTTCAGGAAGGATTTTTGGGCTCACAGAGGATTCTTGCAGCCCCTAAAGTTTCAGGAGAATCTGTGGCACCTGACAGAGCCTGACAATGATGTGAACACGTGCCTTTCAAACCAGCTGCTGCCCCTAAAATGACACACCAAATGCAAGCTGTAGGCAGATGATTTTAAAAGCCAGGGCAGATTTATTCCTGAGTACTGATTTTATCTGTATTTATGTTTCAGATGAGTGTATTTTAAATATCAGCTCCTGTCTGGATTCTTCTGGTTTGTGTGCTACCTTGTCTTTGAACTCTCTTCTGCACTGCTCTTGCTTAGCTCAGTGCTGGGAGTTGACCTTTTATTGCAATGAGAAACAAGGCCTTGGGCAAGGCAAGTACAAAATAAATGGACCAAAGTAAAATCTGATGGATTGCTTGAGTTATAACATCAAACTGCGAATGCAAACGTTATTCCTCATAAATCACTTCACTTTCCTGAACTTCCTCCGTGTAAGAGTAGCCTTTACATCTCAGAGCATAAATAATCAGTGATGATTAACACATATTAAATGTAATTCCCTTTTAAGGGACTGGTTTAATTCCTCCAGAGGAGCTGGGAAAGTGTTAAGTTCTCGTCTTCAAATAGATCCATGTCCTTCTTCTGTGACCCCAGAAAACAACCTGGAGCTACGTGGCACTGCTGTGCGTGCCTTGCTCCAGTTGCAAAGACAGCAGCGCCAGGGAATGCTGCTAACTGGGCAGCTCCTCTCAAAAATTTAAAAAATAAAATTGTATTTATATATAAATTAAAAGTGATAATTAAAAGTGATTTTACCAGTGGATTTCTTTCCGAGCCAGTGAATAAAACCATCGTGGTGATTAAATTTTTATCGCAGGGTTGTGCCAGATCAGATGTTTGGGCTTTATTTCATCCTTCAGGTTGCCTCCCAGAGCTGGTGGGGCTGGCAGGGGAGAGGACTGTGCGGCAGTGCCCAACATCCATCTCCTTGCTGCACTGATCCTAAAGCTGTGGGAGCAAGGGAAAATCCTGCTGACAGACTGACACCAGCCAGCCTCTCCTCCACTCCAGCGAGCCCCCGGGTGCGTGCTGAGAGAACACGGGCTGCGCTGATGACGTGGAAATAATAAATTGGGCACCATCCCCTGTGCTTTTCCTAATTTAGGGAAGGGAGGGCAGGATTTATGGCACTTTTTTACAGAGGGTACAAAGCAACTCCCTGCAGGCAATTCAGACTTTTAGAGGGTTTCTACAGGAGCATCCCCCAGGTCAGATCCTGAAAAAGCGATTTTGGTCATGCTGAAAAAGGAGCATCAGATAGGAATCCCCAGAAGGTTTATTTCTCCAGAGGGCTCTGCTCAGTTCCCTTTGCGGGGCTGGATTTTGAATCTCCTCACAGGGTCAGAGCAGGTCTCTTCGCAGCCAGCAGGATTTCCCACCTGGGAAACACGGAGTGCAAGAATCAGCTCTGTAACACACCCTGCCCTTCAGGACTGCACCTCCTTCCTCTCAGGAGAGAGAGGCTTTCAGCATCTGAATAATAATTAAATCCACTCCATGTGCCTGTAGGAGCTCAGGCATGCCCAGCCCTGATTTCTCCCTGCACACCGACCAGGACCCTGCAGATTTTCTCTGATGCCACAGAGAATTGTGGTCTCACAGGCCAGACTGCTCCGAACAGCTTTGGTTGATTCATGTCCCACAATAGAGAAATGTTTGGGATCTGGCACAAGCAGCTGCTGGCAGCAGGACTATGGGGAAATGGGCAGGGTCCTTTTAGGGCCAGGGGAATAGTCACAGTTTGTACCAAGGGCCAACCCCTCACCATCCATTGCTTCTCATCCCTCTGGAGAGGTCACTCAGCCTTCACTCAGTGACATCTATTTCTGCACTGGGGCATCGCCAGCTTTGGAGCCATCCTCAGCCTCAAACACGAGGCCTCTGCAGCCCCAGAGCCCTGATAATCATCATTTACACCGCGTGAACCTGGGGAAGGTAATTGCAACCGTGGGAGGTAATTGCAGCGTCAGAATTGTTCTTCCTCCGGGTCACCTCTGAACAACGAAGCCATTAATGACCTCCTTAGCCTGATCCTTCCTCAGTGCCTGGGTGAGGGGTTTGGCAGCCCGTGTTTGATTCACTTGCCCGAGTGACCTCTCTTTCCAGCACACAACTTCTTGCTTGCCATCCTGTTATCACCTCGTGGTGTGAGCAGAGAAGAGAAAGTGGGAAACTACTGCTGGGCCACAGAGAAAAGAAACTCTTAATGAAGCGGTTGAAAACAAAATTGGATCCATTTTGGTCTGGTCACCAGTCAAACAAATTTCTCTAATTGGATTTAGTTTCTTTTTCTTTTCCCTCTCCACAAATCAAGAGGCACATAAATAAAACTAAAGCGTGCTCCCTTCAGGTAGGTATAGATACATTCATTCCAAAGGGATTTAACTGACTAAACAAGCCAGCAAAATATATTGAAAAGCTTGGAAATCAGTTTGGGGAAATAACTCGAATAACTGAATGCTTGCTTACAGGTATGAATCAATAAAGCCTTGAAACAACTGATTTACAGCAGCTTTGAATTATTAGCTGCTGCCAGAGTCGGCAGTTTAGGTAAATTTAAAGAACTCAAATTCGTTCTCAGTCAATAAGTTTTCCTTGATGCTGGAAAACCAAAGTGCAAAGCTCATCAGTAGTTTAATAAATAACGATTGGGTTTGGCTTATACACAACACCTCCTCAAAATCACACTGCGAGTATGTGATCCCCTTCTGTAGAAAGCTCATAAAGCTGACACAGTAAAGTTGTTTAATCGATGTTGATTTAAAGGAAGCAAGGATTTTAGGGAGAAGAAAACGTGGTTCTGTTCAGGTTTAGCCCAACAGAGTCAGGATAGAGAAAAATGCTCATTTTGTACATGTAAAGCCTTCTTTAAGACCGGAAGAAAATAAGTTTTTAAAGTTAAGGATGATCCTCATAGCAACCAAAAAAATTAATTCCTAATAATAAAAAAACCCCGTATTTTTTCTACTAAAATGCAGAAGTGGAAGTGCTTGTGGTGCAGCTGCTCAGCGAGGGTTGGGGCTGTTCACTGGTCTCTCTTAGGTCTCCAAAAAAAAATTAAACCCCAGATGGTTCCTCAAGAACCAACAAAGACAATTTCTCCTCTAAAAATGCTTATAAAGACAGAGAAAGATATTTTTAAAATCTCCTCATTTAAGCTAATTCCTTTGGGAATTCCTCCAGGGCTGAAGGTTCTGCTGTCCAGTCCCAGCCATGCCCTACAAACCCAATGGGTTTTAGTTCCATCAGTGTTATTTAATAGATTCCTTCAATCAGCTCCTTTGACATGTTCTCCCAAGTTCCGCATCATCCCAGACATGTCTCAGGTTATTTCCATCTCTTTTCTGGATAGCTTTGGACTCTGTCAGGTCCTGGCACATACAATACATTTATTTCCCGTAATACTGGAAATTTTCCTGCAGCAATTACTTTCAAAGGCATTTCGATGCCTGCCTGTATCTGTGGTGAATTCTGGCTTTATTAAGGTGGAAATCCACGGGAGCTGCTGTCAGGGAACAGCAAAGTTCAGCCTGCCCTTACAGTGCAGATTTTCAATGACCACACTCGGCTAATTCCATGCTTTATTCCTGGCTGAATTGGTCCTGCTAATTGATTGTCCTCCTGTGCTGCTTTACCTCCTGAAGTGCTGCTACAGGTGAGTCTTTGGAGCTCTGAAATGATTATTTTCCCCCCACAAATGGTTATCATTATGATTTTTCAGCATCAAATAATACTGCTGCTCACCGTGTATCATTTTAGCTTGTGTTAAAAACCTGCTTTCCATACATTCCTCAACTGAGTCATGAAAATAGGAAATTTATTTCCCTCCATGGTCCTGTGTCAGTACCAAAGGTGGGAGAATGCACCTGGTGCATTCCTAATGTCTGCTGAGCTCATGGTAAGGCTCCTCCTCCATTCCAAAGGGAATGTGCTTCTCAAAAAGATATAAAAGGGGGAAAAAAGGGGAAAAAAATACTCTACAAACATTCTGGACTGAGCCCCAAGGTGTTTGGGTCCCTCAGTTTCACCTCACTGCCCCTTTTCTTCCCACCCAAAGGTTTCCATGTCATCCGCCACCAGCTCCCAGATTTTGCCATTTTTCATGGCATAAATTCCTGGATTTTCTCAAATCAAAATGGCAGGAGACCACAAAATATCACCTGGTCATAATAACCCATTAAGCAAAAAGAAGTAGATTTTTTTTTTTAATATTGTATATTATAGTAGGTGTTTTAGATTTCTTTTTAAAAGTATCCAAAGAATTAAGTGGTACCAAATGACTTGTGAGACCCAATGTGCACCATGCAACGATTATTTTGCAGCTGCCTCACTGCATTAAATTCCCCTTCTCCAAAAGGGGGAATTTAATTTGATAGACTAAATTATTAATTTATCATTTATTGTCACCTGGAAATGAATCACCTTCCATTCTTATATGGATATATAAGAATGGGACGCCTTGCTCGTAACCTGTTTTAAGTACACTATTTTCAAATTAATATAAAATAAATTCAAGAAGAGCTCTTTAAGCTGCAGATAAAATTAAAGCACATAAATAAGCAAAAGCAGAGAGTGTGTAGACAAACCCTGGAGGTTCTCACACTCCAAGGGAATCTCAGGGACTTGGGATTTGGCTCCCCTGCAAGGACACAAAGTCCACGCGAGGATTCCGTGCCACCAAGCCATGTCTGTGATGACTGACACCACTGGATATTGACATTTCTCAGTGTTCCTGCACTGAAACCAATGCACATATTTTCAGGTCTCCAATAAGGTGATGTCCAAATGCTTTGCATGGACAAATTACCACCACACACAGCTTTAGGCTCCCAGAACTACTGGGTCCCTGGAATTTTTTTTTTCCTCTGATGCTCAGTTCCACTGAGGATTGCACATTCAGCACTCCAGCATGAGGAGAAAATAACTTTTTTTTCTTCACTGTTTCACCTCTCTCTTGGAAAATGGTGGAGCACAATTAGGAAAATTTAGATTTGATTTATTCTGTGAAAATTGGCTTTTCCTTTTAACCCCTTTGCTGCCTTTTCTGTTGGGGACTAAAGCCAGAAGTATTTCAGGACAGCCTTGGGAACAACTCCAGTTATCAGCACGGGGCCAGTCTGCTCCTCATCCACTTGCTGCAAATCATGTCCTGACATTCCCTCGTTTTCTCTGGCAACGTCCTTAAAGTCCTGTATTATTTTCCAGCCCTTGGAGAGCATTTCCTGCCATCTCCCTGCCAGGAGACTTTTTTCTCCCTTGGTGCTCCAGCCTGACCTCGCTCCCTCCGTGCAGCCCTTCAAGACACACGTGGCTTTTTAATCTGGTTAATTGAAGCCTGTAGGTCTCTCCTCAGCATCCTAATCCAGCTCCTTTTGCTGCTTCTGGGGGAGACTGAACTTTGTGGCCTTCATTTTCCAAAAGCCTCCAATCTCCTAATTAGGCACACGATGTGAGGAACTGAAATTTCACAAAGATCCATCAACACCTGAGCACTGACCTTCTGAAACTCTACCCATCAGCTTCCAAGGCCTTGGGTTTATAATTCTTTTTTTTTTTTTTTAAATCTAGCTGTTATTTAAGCAGCAAAATCCTGACACCTTTGGCAGCAGAGGTGCTACGATTTTTCAGGTATTTTTGCAAATACACACAGTGACTTTAAGAAGTCCAGACACAGCTTTGTTCTCTGTACAGCAACTTCTATTAATTGTACAGACTGAACTTCACACTGGCTGCGAAGAAACAGAATTAAAATCACTCCTGGGATAACACGAATGTGTGCTTGTCAGCACTCAAAGTATGAGGCATTTGGGGAGAGAGACAATAATTAGAATTTAACGAAGAATGCAGAATATGTGAAAGGAGCAAACCATCTGCTTGAAACAAAGATGCAATGGAACAATGAGAAACCTTCTGAGAAAGAGGGGATATTCAGAAGGCTAAAAAAGAGGATTATATTGCCCTACCATATTTTAACACCACCCCAGAAGGATTTGTTGCTAACCTGGGAACCAACTATTGCGTCCTGGCTGACTGATGAACCCTGGCAGGCTTTGATAAGGAAGATGCGTGACTGTGGCACGTTTCCTGGGGAAAAAAAGTGAAACCAATAGTTACCCAAAGAGCCAGTCTCACTGATCGGTGGCTGGGTGAGCTGTGGGGTGATGCAGCAGCACTGGTTCAGTGCCCTCCGTGGGGCGAAGAGAAGGAAACCTGTCTTGGGCTGCAATGCGAGACGTAACCAGAAGTGTGTATTCTATTGGCATCTGCTGAAACCAGCTGGGGAGGTGATTGTCGCTTCCATGACCCATCCCTCAGAACTCCAGGGGATATCTGCTGTTCATGGGCAGCTGTTAAACCAGGCAGGGCAGGGTTCTTTATCCCTTCCAGGACCCCTCCTCCCTCCAGGAGATCTCTGCTGCTCATGGGCAGCTGTTAAACCAGCTGGGGCAGGGTTCTTCATCCCTTCCAGGACCCCTCCTCCCTCTGGGGATTTCTGCTGCTCATGGGCAGCTGTTAAACCAGGCAGGGCAGGGTTCTTTAGCCCTTCCAGGACCCCTCCTCCCTCCAGGAGATCTCTGCTGCTCATGGGCAGCTGTTAAACCAGGCAGGGCAGTGTTCTTCATCCCTTCCGGGACCCATCCTCCCTCCAGGGATATCTGCTGTTCAGGGGCCATCCAGGCTCACGGCATGGCTGAGAACATTACATCATCCATCAGGAGAGGCTCCGCCCAGGGGGAGGAGCCCAGCATTCCTACCTGGATAAAAGCTGAGGCTCAGAATTCCAGGACAGCCTGTTTGCACTGGATTCCGAGGAAGAGCAGACCCATCTCACCACCTCTGGACCTTCAGAGGAAACTCCACCCTTCTACAGGATCATTGCTCCAACAGAGCCACAGCTGTCACTGCAGGAGGACGGGATTGGACTGGTACCAGCACCCTGACCAAAAGGGTGTCAGGCTGTGTTCTGACCCTGCCAGTGTTTTCTTTTGTTAATTGCTTTTTTTTTTGTACTACTTCATTTTTATTTTTAATATTCCTAGTAAAGAACTGTTATTCCAAATCTCATATCTTTGTCTGAAAGCCCCTTAATTTCAAAATTATAACAATTCAGAGGGAGGGGGTTTACATTCTCCATTCCAAGGGAAGCTCTGGCTTTTCCCTGGCAGACACCTCTCTTTCCAATCCAAGACAAAACCACTGTGAGTATAAAGCTCATGGATGCATTTTCCTGACTCCAGGTGGGAGCAAAAAGCAAATTCCCCTTGGAAAGGAACGTTTGTTGGTACCAGAAATGCCTGCAGAGATTCGCCTTTGTAATGGGGAATATCTTCCTCAAGGCAGGGCTCCAGTGCCAGAGAAAACCCAAACCAGCAGCATTTAACACGGACACTTCTCCCGAACAACTGCATTTTGAAGTGTTTACAAACGAAAAACTCAACTGGCATTGCTCCTGAGGGTGTACCAAGAGGGGCTGCAGGCTCCAGGGGCCGAGCTGGAGGAGGCAGGAGGGGTTTGGAGGGTTAGGGGTGGCTGCTCACCAATTCTGGGTGTTGTGAGGACGTAACAAAAACCCGACCATGCCGCTGCCTCCTGTCCCTGTGCACCCTGCAGAGCTGACAGTCCCCTCCTGCCCTATTACATTGATATCTGGGGAGAAAAAAACTGCTGCCTGTCCTGTTTATCAGGGCTAGACAACTCTCAGTCCACGTGCTTGAAATTAGCACATCGAGGCAGGGAAAATTAATTGGCAATTCGGGGCTTCAGCGGGGAAAGGCAGCCTGACCTCAGCTGGTTGTTCTGCAGGGGTCAGTTTTATGTGACCGTGGTCACGCAGACCTCAGACACCGTGGGAAGAGATCCCTGGCAGTCTCCTGGGCTTGGCAGTGCTTATTCAAACCCCCCAAAACAGCAGGAAAAGTGCATTCTGCTTCTTGGTCCCCCACCTGCACAGGTTACACTCATCCATTTCCACTCGGTGCTCCCTGCCTAACAAACAAGAATAATTCCCCACTGGTGAATAGTGACGTTTAATTAACATTTACCAACTACTGCCTGATGTTCATGTGGAATTAAGCAGAAAGGACTAATAATGGAGGGAATACACAATTCAAAACAAAGCCGAATGCAAAATGTAGGGCACGTAGTCATGAATCTCATTTTCCGCTTATGCGTGGCACAATTTAAAGCACATTTTTAGCCTGCTCTGTGTGGAGGAGGACAAATACTATGCAGCTTTAAATAAATATGTGTTTTTAAAAGAGGTGTCTGTGGGACCAGCTGGGATGTTACCCAAGAGAGGATACAGTGGGTTTTGCTATTCCTCCGTATCACTTTACATTTTCTCTTTCCACAGCGCTTTATTTTGTTTCTTTTCCCACAGTCTGTGCTGGTATCTCAGCCCACAAAGCTTTTCCCTGGTCCACCCCATCCCACAAGGCTGGACCTGATGAGCTGGACAATTCCTGCTCGTGAGAAACCCACCCCAGAACAAAGCCCCGTTCCCAGGTCTGGAGCACGCACGCCTCAGGACAGACCCGAAACAGAAATCAGGAAGAACCAAAAGTGGGTTGCAAGCTGCTGCCTGTTGCTTGGCAACACTGCCCTGAAGTCACCCAAACCATGGCCTCAGCATCAGGGATCTGCACGGGGATCAGCTGATCCGGCAGCAAAGAAAAGCCCCCAGCCCCGTCTCCCACCGGCTCCGAGGGCACCTGGGCAAGGATTCTGACGCTGTTCGTCACACAGACACACACACACTTTGGTGAGAAGGCATGAACTGATTTATTTAAAAAGATCCGACTCTATTTTATAGTATTTCTACAAAGGCCAGGGATTGGGGGAGAAGGCTGACACCTCTCCCCATCCCATTGGTCAGGACAACTGTCCATCAGCTGTCCACAGCTCTAAAAACAGGAATGAAAACTCTCCTTGAATTTATGATAAACATTGGCTGTGTTTACATCACCCAAGCGTGAGAAACAACCCAAAATCATGAAAGCTGTGAACAGAAGAGAGGTTGAAAAAAATCAGGGCGACAGGAGCCCATTCAGCTCCTGACAAACTCTGAATGTGCCCGGTAACCACAAGCAATAATCTGCCGAAATGCTGAAATTCTGGCCTCACAGAGAGAAAGAGAGGTGAGGGAAATAACGAGGCCACGACTGGATCAGGTTTGCAGGGCAGATAGCAGAGCTCTGTTGGGAGGGAACAGGGCGAGGTGGGCAAGGAGCTGTTCTCTCCCTTAGGCAGCACAGCCATTCTTTGCTTTCCTCACGCAACATTTAGCTCTCATATTCTATATTTTTACCTTTTTCTTATTCTATATTTTTACCCTTTTCATATCCTATATTTTTACCCTTTTCATATCCTATATTTTTTTACCCTTTATTAGGTTGCAGAGTGCCAATATTTTTCTTTTCTTTCCGGAAGATGTCATAGTCTGTTTCCTTCACTAAACAGCAAAACTGAAAAACCCTTCAGATATAAAATCCAAACTAAGTTGCTTAATGAGACAAAAAAAAAGCTTAAATATTGTATATCAAACATATGTTCCAATTAAACAAGTAAATTTCATGAAATTTTGTCTTTTCTCTTTAACTGGAAAGAACTTATTCAACACCAACTCCTTATGTAGAGTGAAAAAGAAAACAGAAGGCCACACTTCATCCTTTATTACAGACCTTGGAGTGTGGAAAGTACTTGATGGAGCTGGAAACAAATTCTGTTCAAGGCACTTACCCAAGAAGAGTGTTCTTGTCATTAGGCTCAAGAAATTTCTGGGTGCTGCTGAACAGATTTAACACAACAAGTAATGGAAGAGAAAATGAAGAGAAAATGTTCTCCACCTCTGGGTTTTCTTAATCAAACCCCAACTTGCTGCCGAATATCCTTCAGTGTATTAAAACCTGAAAATCCGTCCTCTTTCCACCGACCTGCTCCCACTCAAAATTTTTAAAAAGAAAATTCTTGGTTCCCTGAACACTAAAAATTAAGCCAGAGCCATTGTCTCTCTCTAATCCTAAATTTCTGCAGCCAAATGTCTTAAAGCAAAAAAAAAAAAAAAAAAACAAAAAAAACTCTTCCATCCTTTTTTAACAAATCCCACTGCTCATACAGACATTAGCATACCTGGACTTACACTTGGAACATAAACAATCCCTTCTGGTCTTGGATATTTTCCTGGTTCTCCAGCCTATGTAAAATCCAGCATTAAACTCATCTGACAAATGTTTCCTTAAATATTTATTTCCCAGATTTTCTCACTGGCCCAGCACAAACCTTCCCTTGTACATTTTTCAGCTATTCCAAAGCAGTGAAATACAAATCTGTCCCCAATCGAGCACGTGGCAGAAGTCAACTGTTTAGTGGCCATAAAATATAGAAAGGAAAAATTGGAGCAGCTGCTCCCCAGCTGGAACACAGCCTCAGCAGGTACTAATGGCAAAAATGGCAATTTTGGAGTAGCGGTAGCTTGACTCTGCCAGATTGGAAAGGCTGACCTCAGGATGGCAGCTTTGGGAAAAAAAGGAGCTGTCTGTGATGGTCTTGCAGCAGAAAAAATGTCATAAACTTGATGTTATTTCTAGCAGAATAACTGTGGGAGTAAATGATTTTATGGGGTCACAGAATGGTTTGGAAGGAACCTCAAAGATCCTCGAGTTCCAAACCCCCGACAAAAAAACAACAACAAAACAAAACAAAGAAAATCTGTTGGTGGAGTTCACAATTATGACAGCCCTGTTGGGTTTCATACCTATGCAGGAAAATTTAATAATGAATCCTGATAATTAATAATAATGAATTTAATAATGAACTGAAAAATTATTTCACATTGGCTTGTGTACAAACAAGTTCTGTGCACTGATTCCCCATTAATAATAAATGCCAATCACTGCAGCCTGGTCCTTTGGGCAAACAAGAACCCAAAGCTCCCACCAGCATCAAGATTTCCCTGTTTTCTCTTTTATAAAATTAAATGTGTTAAATCAAAGTCAGCCCTGAAACTCAGTCAGTCCCCACAATGTTTTTAGGTTATACTGCATGAATTCAGGAACGGAGAACTTGAGAAAAACAAGCAAGAGATTCTGAATTTATTTACAGTGAGCTGCAATGAATGCCTGGATCTGCAATTACTCATCCACTCAGGACAAAGAGCCCCATGTGCCTCTTCCCTAGCAAGGACTAGGCAAAAGTCCGATACTTTAACTTGGTAAGTTATGATTTTATTCTTTTATAATTTAAGGAAGAATCTAAGGGCTGATTCTCAGGTCATTAACAATGAGAGCTGGAAACTGCTAAGCTGTTCTTTACATCCTGCTCATCTGAATGTGAAGGTTTATAAATCCCTGCTGTCCTCCTCAGAACATCACAGAGAGGAACCCTGACATTACCACGAAGGTCTGGCACACCTTTGTATAACCTCAGGAGTTCCCCCAAGCTCTGATGGATTTTCCCTCCCTACCTTTCATTCATTCCATCTTCTTTAGCTTTAGATTCTGCCTGTAGCCAAAGCAGCCTGACTGCTTTTCCTGTCCCATCACTGAAGGTTTCCTGCTCTCACGGGTGTCCCCTGAATATTACAACAGGTGGAAGTGAGGAATCAGGGGGGGATTTATCCAAAATTCCTCCGTGCATTGCACACGCTGCTGCTGAACCCTGAAATGTGGGCAGCCTCTTGCCTCGCCAGCCGACTCCTAAATAACACAAGAACAAACTCTGGAGGATTGCACAGTCTCTGATCAAATTTAAAATAGATTGCTGGGATAAATACTGGAGGCAGTGATGGGACTTTAAATCATCAAACCATCAAAGCAATCTAAAAATAACCAATTGCAGCAACCAGCCACTCGATTTCAATTTATAGCTAAAATAATTGAGGGGTCCAATTATTTCCAGGTTGCATGTTTGATTTCCTGCTTTTCACACTGTTGTAGCTCGTGGGACATTTTTTACCGGAAGAAAGGAACACTGCCCATCTCTCCCTTGCCTAAAGGAGCAGTAAAGGAGAGCCTCAGGTGTTTAAACCTACAAAAGTCCTGGCTCGTTCTGTTGTAGCAGTTGGAGATTCTGGGAAAGGAGGCAGGGAAGAGGGATTTTTACTGAGATGTGCTGTCAGCTGGGGTTTTTTCTGCCATAGTGCAATGGCCCAGCTTTGCAGTGGGAAGTGCCGGGCTTGGAACATTGCAGGGGTTTGAGTTCTGCTTCAGCAGCCCCAGCACCTGAGAGGGGAGACGTGGCCAAAATATTTCTCTAGGACTCAGAACATGCAGGCTGCTGTCCCAAGGGGCTCTTCTGAGCCCTACAACACATCTGCATGGCCAAACCATAGGAAGAACCTGGTTAGCAGAGAGTAAACCTTAAACATGCACATGAATAAAATTAAGGTCATCAGTTCATGGCCTGTGTCCCTCAGACACTAAACCACCTCCACTAATCTTGTTGAAAAAACCAAAATCTTACCTCTTCTACAGAAGGTCCACAACTTCTAAATCAGTTTGTGTCGCCCTGATTTTTTCAGCCTTCTCTTGTTTCAGAGTTTCATGTTTTGGGTTCTTTCTCACACTCTGGTCTGTAAACACTGGCCAATGTTATTGTAGTTTCAAGGAAAGTTTTCATTCCTGTTCTTAGAGACATGGACAGCCGATGGACAGTTGTCTTGATGGACACTTGTCTTGATCAATGGGATGGGGAGAGGTGTCAACCTTCTCCCCCAATCCCTGGCCTTTGTAGAAATACTATAAAATGGAGTCAGGCTTTTCAAATAAATCAGTTTTAGTTCATGCCTTCTGATCAAAGTGTGAGTGTGTGTTTGTGTGTGTGTGACAAACTGCATCAAGTTTGTCCTCTATTTTGCTTTTTAAGAGAGGAAGAAAATCCAAACAGCCTCTCTGCAGGTCCAGCAAGGTGTTTTTTTCACCTTACCCAGAACCACGGAGTTTGTCAGAGGCAAGGAGATGCCACACATACTCCGCAGAATGCCAGGAAAGAATCTGAGTGCAACACGTGAATTCCAGAGATTTTGGATGCTCTATATGGCAAACAACACATCCTACAGGTGCTGCTTTTTCCTCTCTTTGGGAGCAGGGTCTGGTTTTCTGCATCCCTTTGCTGCTCGTGGCAGTGATGCTCCCATGCCAGCACGTCCGTCCTCTGTCTCAGAGCAGACCCTGCTCGTGCCCTGCCCTGCCCTCGAGCAGGGCTGGCAGCCACAGCCTCGTCAGGAATCCAGCTGAAGGAATGCACATCTCCCTTACCACGCCCCTGGACAGCTGCTGCTAAGGCATCTTGTTCCCCTTCTTGTCTACAGCCCAGCTCTTAATTTGGGATTATTTTTCCTCTCTACTACCAAGTATAAAAAAAAAAAAAAAAAAGAACGAACATGCTGGGCTTTCAGTTGTGCCTCTGGGCACCATGTTGGCACATTTTATTGGAGGAGCACGACAGAAATTGGAGCTGGCACTTCATACAAAGGAAAACACTTTCCTCCTTCCTTGCACTGGCTTCTCATGCCAATATTTAGGTCATTGGGGAGCTCCTCCTGTCCTGTTCAGGAATCACAAATCACAGCTAAAATGAAGCTGATTTAAGCCCCAGCTGAAACGCTGCAGCCCTTTTCTCCAGACCTTGAAGTCAACCCTTTGGGATAAATGCTTTTCCAGACTTGGGCAATTCTGCAACCACTTCTGCCTCTCCCTGTCAAGGCAGCACCAAATCCACCAGCTCTGAATTTTGTCTGGAGCACTGTCGGTGTTGGACACAAACTCAAACACACAACTCCAGAGTTTGTCAGAAGGCTGAAACTAAACTTTATTAACAATTTGACCTCTTTATATACCAGGTCGCTAGAACTAAACTGATTGGTGTTAGAAGTGACACCCATTCAATCACATTGGCCGAGAGAGACACATCAAGTGGTCTCTGCTTTTGAAAGAAATGCGAACAAGATAGGATTAACAAAAAACATCTCTTGCTGTTTACAGAAAATTCCATGAGAGCTGAGTTTTAGAAAGCAAAACACCTCAGGCTGAAAAACCGAGGCTACAGAGCACAGCACCAGTGAAAACATGGAAAGAACATCCTTAAACCCCACAACAGGAAGGTCCTTTTCAGGTACTGCTGACAACTGAGGCAGCAATCCAGACCAGGGAGAGAGGGTGGATCCACACCAGCAGGACCAAAAGACCCGTGAGGGAACCTGAGGAGTGGACTGTAACCTCGAACCCGGGTGTTCTGTTCCAACACTCAGCTCAGAACATTTCCCTGGGGTGGTTTTCCCATCGCTGCCCTACACCTCCCCAATTTATTCCCACCCCTGCAGCAGCTCTGCTGTGCCCCTTGCGTGCGGGGCTCAGGCTAACGGGATGTGTCACACCTCACAGCCCTGCTGCGGCGTGCTCGGAGCCTGCCCAAACAAACCCGCCAAGGAGGCACCGAGTCGGGACGCTGCTGCAGGGCCAGCCAGGATGTGTTGCAAAGGCACCACTCTGTCAGGGGCTGCAGGAGCACCGAGGAGATGGCTCACGTTAACAGCACTGGACAAGCCATTTTCTGGCTGCTCCTTGAGCCATCCGTCACGGGGCTGTTGTGTCAGGGCTAAATCAGAGCTGATCCTGTCAGGATTCTGAGCCCTCTGGATGGTTATCCTCTCCAGCGTGTGCAGGGCAGCGTCAGGGCTGGCATTTTTCTGTGCCAGAGGTGAGGGTGGATGAGCACAAACCCAGAGCACGTTTGTAACAGGAGACCTGTAAATACACGCCGAAGTGACTTTGCCTCCAGCTGCACCTGCCTCCGTGGATTCAAAAAATACCTTGATCCAATGAATCGCTCCCAGAAGCTTTGCTACCAGGGAAAACAATCTTCCAGGAACCTCAGACCCTGACATGAACTCCTAGAAATTATATCTTCAGGAACTCTCCTTCTGGGGGTGCTGCTGAGGGGATGCTTTTCATTGAGGAACTTATTCCTTTCTCTATGATCACGTTGTTCCAGCAAGCATAAAGACCAAAATATTTGTCATTTTCTTGGTTTTCCTCCCTCACCCCACATGTGAGTATTTAAAAAAATTCAAGTCGTCCTTTGTGCAGTGCTTGCATCTGTGTAAATATCCTTGCTAATTATTCACTTTATTCACATCCAAACACAGCCCATTAAGCCTCCAAAGGGCAGGAGCATCTCAGGGCTCTGTCAAAGTGACAACACATTTTAGGCGAGGCTGGCTAACAGGGAAGATAAACTTGGGGCTTGAGAAAGGTAAACCACAGGCTGGCTCGTGATTGCCTCATTCAAGATGCCACAAGACATTTAAAGAACGTTTTAATATGGCATAGATGAGCTGAATATCTGATAATTAAAATAAAGAGCGAGTTCTGTGTGATGCTGTGGGCCCAGTGCAGACTCTGCTGGAAAGGGTTCAGCTCTGAACCAAATATTCACTGCCCAGATGGGTTCAAACAGGTTCCACCTCCCAAGGTGGAAATTTGACTGCACTCACTGCCAGTGACAGCAAAAGCAGAGCAAAGTGAATTTTCCTTCCGCAAGGCAAGAGCCTGGTTCAGACAAACTGATTTAAACATCCCTGTGATACTTAAACATAAAGGTGTAGATTCTCTGGGGATGTTTTCTATCAGAGCCCCATTAATTCCATAAATTTATGTCCTTTTATCCAAAATAACGACTTTCCCCAAATAATCCTGAAACCAATGCCTCCTAAAAAGATCAGAGGAGGCAGGAACTGCTGGTGGAATCCAGTTTCAATTCAGGATTATTCTGATCTAAAG
This sequence comes from Donacobius atricapilla, assembly GCA_013397315.1. Lineage (NCBI taxonomy): Eukaryota > Metazoa > Chordata > Aves > Passeriformes > Mimidae > Donacobius > Donacobius atricapilla. Next base: position 47,652 of record WBMY01005400.1, on the reverse strand, counting down.
CAAAAACTGAGTGGCCTCAGGTAAAGGATCACCTCATTAAGCTTTAATGCAGAGCTGTTGAAAGCCAGCTATTAGGAAATTATTTCCTGCTGCTTTATTCTCTAGTAAAGCTCAATAATTGGAAATGTTGTAAATCTCCTTTGTCTTAATACTCTTGTTGTGATAGGGGCATAATGACTTTTCTTAAAGAGAGAACCAAGCAAGGGGAATTAAAAACCTTTCCCCGGCACAGGAAGGGGCTGCGGATATTTGAACATATTGGTTTACAACACAGCAGGATTGCCAAGAGAAACATTCCCAAACATCTTCTGGTAAATAAATCATTTGTTCATTTTTTCTCTGAAAGACACACACTGTTTAGGACCTGCCTGACATCCAGTGCAGCAGAGATTAAATCCACCAAGTTAAATCCATGTAGCACCCAATAAATTGTACAACTGATCCCTAAGTTACGTTCTGGATCAAGTTTCTATTTATTTACTTACACATGTACTCAGTGAAAAACCTTGATATTGTCTCCTTGACACCACTGTAAATAAATTCCCTGCTGATTAGCATTTTATGAGCCAGTAAATTCTGAAATCCAGAGGCTTTGGGGTTTTTAATCCCCTCTCATGCTCCAAGCTGATGCACTCCAGGTGATCCTGTCTGCTTCACCAGGCAGAGCTGAGCTTGGAAAATGAGGGACATGGATTTTGGCAGGGCCAGAGCCACAGGATTCTTCAGCGGGAGAAGCAGAACACACATTCCCCATGCTCTTGCATGACATAAATATTTCTATTTTGTGCACCTTGATGAATAATCATTCTAATTTTATTTTATTGTTTTTTTTTCAAATGAGCAGGAGAGCTTGTGCATGAGCAAAGATGTGTTTGGATATTCTAATCAGGCTACCATGAGGGGGAAAAACACAAATCTGAAGGAGCAGATCTCCTCCAGGCGATTTTGCAAGTTGAAAAACTCACTGCGATGTCAGTTCTTGAACAGTCAAAGCCTTTCAGCTCAGCATTAATCAGGATATATTTTAATCAAGGAGAAATAAGTAGCCAGGAAATAAATCTGAAAACGAAGCAATAGCAGTGGATTTACAAGTAAAATTATCCCATGGAAATAAATTAATTTGTGTTGGGTGTCTTTCAGCATCAGCTCGTGGGGGGTTTTCAGACTTTTTTCTAAGTAAAGCAGCTTGGTAAATATAGACTGTCTGTTTTTCTATTTCTGCTTCTGATCACTTAACTAATTAAAGTAAGGCACGTTACTTTCTAATGTGCATAATTAACATGTATCATCCCTATTATCCTCAAGATCAGGGTGAAAAGAAACTGAAATGAGATGAGAGAATGCATGTTGTTCAAACCACGCCAAGTGTTTATTTCTGATATAAATATATGTAATAATAACCCTCAAAATAAATCTTTACCTATAAAAGTGGTTGTAACTTATCCCATTTTGGTTGTTCATGATCAAATGCCATTGGCTGTGTTGTTCAAGCCACACCAAGTGTTTATTTCTGATATAAATAGATAAATATTCTATTATTTCTATATGGAGGTGGGAGATCTCATCTTGGGAAGAGCTAAATGGAGTAAATATTTTTTTCCTAAGTGGACTAAAATCTACTTTCAGAAGACGCCATGACCACGATGGGATGGTTCAGCTCCTTGGGATGGCAAAAGTCTGTTTTAATGGGGAAAACCCATTAATTTGACATTGCACTTTTGTTAATGAAGGTAATTTTCTACTGCACACTGACACTCAGAGCAGAGGTTTTAGCAGGAAGGATTCAGGACAAGACAAGGTGAACTTTTCATCCTTCCTCTGGAGCTGAAGGATGACACCTTCCTTGGCCACCCTGGTTTCAGGAAACACAAAAATTCCAAGGTCAGGGCTCTAGAGAGTCTTTGGAATGTGCCAAAATACCTCATTTAAATATTCTGGTCAATACACGCAGCTGTACATGGGGAGGGCTGGCAAGTCCATCAAGGTGCCTTTCAAAGTGCTCATTTTTAAAATATTGAATGGGAAGGAAAACGGCTACACAGTTTTAAAATTTAAAAATTACCTGGTGAAATAGGAAAAGAAGAGAAAACTTCATGTTGTTGTACAATGCAAATTTGGAATTTGCTCCATACTTCTCATTTTAAAAAAAAGTTTAAATGTATTTTTTAAAAATGTAAAAAATTAAAAAAAAAAAAAAAAAGAAGGTGAGCTTTTAGTGATGAGAACGAAGAAGGGAGGAAGAGAATTCCAGGGAGCAGAAGAAATAAATTTCTGACACAAAAAAGTAAGGGGGAAGTGCTTATCTCTTAAATGCTCCAGGTGTCATGTTCAAGCTGTCCACAAGAGAGCTTGAGCACCGTTCCTTTTGTTTATAAATGGGAAAACAAGCATTCCTACAGAGAGAAAAATAGGAACCAGCTCCCTCCAGCCCAGCCATTCGGAGTGTTATTTAAAATCAAACCCCATTTTTATATGTGAATGCACACATCACAGACATTCAGCAGGATTATTCCCCGGCATGTGCACGCGAATATTCCCATTTATTCTCTCCTTTTCACAGCTGTTCCACAGGTAACACTTCCACTTCCCTCCTTCTCCAGCTCCAGCGTGTCCAAACATGAAAGACACAAACATCTGTTAAAAGCAGCTCCTCTTAATGAGTTCCTTCAAGATTTTCTCCCAATATCTGATCTATCCACGTCCCATTCCGCCTTCCTCAGAGGAATAATCACCCTCTGAAGTGGCAGAATTAACCATCCCTGTGATCACCTTTGGCTCTCAGCTAAGCTGGACCACAGATGCTCCACTCCTCTTGGATGTAACACACAAACAGATTTATTTTCAGAAGTTACTGCAGCTTTGCTAGAGTTGCTTCCTCGCTGTCACAAGTCCAATATTTCATTTATCTTCCCAAAATGAAGGACTAAATTCTGGAGATGGAGTCCTAACCCGTAACTCTGAATCCTCTGTAATTATTCCATGCAGTAGATCACCACAGAAGACCAAAAATATTCTGCTGCATTTAAATATCCACAACATGAGAGGACACATGGCAATTGTGGTTTTGATATTTGTGTAAAATAACAGCACCAGCATGCAACAGAAGCAATCCTGCTGGTGGGAGGTGTGAAATCCTACAAACGTGGGTGAGTTTACCCAAATAAAAACGGGGTTTTTTGGTGTCTCTCAGTAGCTGCAAATACTATACACCCATAATTCTCTCTGTTTCTTTTGATTATATACATTATTCAGACATACTTTTCACATCTGCCCAATTTCCAGGAAGATTCAAAGAAAATGAGGGGGCAGGAGACACCAACAAGCAGTGACAGGAAATCCCAAGGCATCACCACTTCCTTTTTCTGTCCCTCCAATCCAAACACCTCCTTTTTCAAATTTTTTTAATGCTTATAACATCACCAGAGGTTTGCTCTCAGCTCAGGATGGACATTATTGTGGAACAGAGAACTTTATTTCCAGAGAGGAGAAGGGTGGAACAGAAAAATATAGAAGGAGCTACGTGTTAGTAAAGAGTTTCTGAGATTCAGCAGCTTCTCATCTTTTTTTCTGAGCCAGAAACACTTAAACAAAAAACAAAAAAC